>JAQQPU010022782.1:0-11717 GCA_029168905.1 Artemia sp. Kazakhstan ARC1039
TGTGGCGCAAAACAGCTGCATGTGGCACAGGAGTCGCAAGTTGCCGACCACTTGCATAGCGGATATTTACAACTGTTTTTATTACAAATTTTATTAAATACAAATTCTATTAAATTTTGTTGAAGTTAGTTTCTCAAACTGACGAAAAAAGTAGTTTGAAATAAATATTTGTCAAGAAAAATAGATGGCACTCAAGGTCGTATCTAAGATTTTTGTTCGGAGGGGGGGGGGCACATAAAACTTTAAACGAATGGATCAAAAATTTATTTTATATTAATTTTTAAAAGTTGAAAAAATTTAGGGGGGAAGGAGGGTGCAAACCGGTAATCCTGGATATGTTGGCCTTCGTGGCACTAGAAGCCAAAGAATTATCTTCTTTATCACAGGATCATGCAGTTTGCGGGAACGAACTGTGAGTAAAGAGGAACCCGTGCCAATAGTAACTGTCTGTAAAAAAAAAAAGGTATTTTGATAACGATACACACTTTGAAAAATCCACTTCTCGTGCTGATTCCAACTATATAAAGTTCATTAATGTTAAATTTAATTATAAGAAGTTATTAGCATACACAATTTTGTACAGTTTTAAAAAATAGGGAGGGAAAAGACCCATGGAAAGTATACGATTTTGATATAAACTAAACTATAGAATTCCGAATGTTTCAGAACTCTGAAAGGGAGGTTTCAATTCGGCGGAGAGTGGTCATTGATGAGTGTTCATTATATTAATAATAAATTTTTTATCAATAATAAAATTAATCAATTGTATCGAATCAATAATCTCAGAATATCGGAAAAGGACTCGTTCAAACGGAAATATTGGGTTATAATAGCCTTTTTCAGTAATAAAAGAAATTGCGCCACAGCTAAGTATTGACTTCTGCGTTTTTCCCCACAAGACGTCAATTATGGCCTGAATAGTCTCGAAATAATATTGAAAGTCATATTTTGAGACCTTGCTTCTTCATGGTGGTACATAATTCTAAACGGTTATTGCATTTAACACGGTTATTGCACATAAATAGTTTCCAACTTCAATTACCTGATTCGATTTATTTATAATTTCATTAATTAATTTATTTATAATTTCATTAATTATATAATTTCATTAGCGTATTGATACGCACCAACCACTACGTTGGAGGTCGAAAAAGAATAAAAAGAATATATACCTCCGAAAAAGAATATTATGTGAAGAATACAAAATATTATATAATATTATGTAAAGAATATTATATAGAGAATGCAAAATATTACATAATATCATATAATGAATATTATATAAAGAACACAAAATACAGAAATATTTCGAAATAAAGAATAGAATATTTTGAAATAAAGAATACAAAATAAAGAAACACAGAATACAGAAATATTATATAAAGAATACAAAAAGAATATTAGGGGTATTTTTAAGTTTTATTTGGCCTCGTTTCCTAACGAACCTTTCTTTTAATACATCGAAAATGATTATATTGTGCTTGATAGCATTATCGTCACATTGACACCAATTTTTTACCTCCGAGGACGGGTAGGAACGATGCATTTTCTCCGTTGGGACTGGAAACTTTCCTATTAGGCTCCCTGATTTTTCTTTGAACCGTGGACTTTCCAATGGGAACAGCCTTATCTTCTTTCTTGAAAAAGTTTTGCGTTGATGTTCCAGAAAATTTTCTTTTAAATTGGTTTTCACTTTATGGGACCGTTATTTCTAGAATCCGTTTTACTATGGTTTATCAGTTGGGAACCACAGTAAGACCCTCTTGAAGAAATTCTTGGTAGATTTGAGTACATTTGATAAAGATAAAAAAATTACTTTGTCGACGAAAGCTTGAAAATAAAACTCCTTTTCTTGATATTCATGCTCTCAAAGACGTTTTTAGTTTTTAATTTACAGTCTAAAAGAGCCCAATACGAAATGCCAAAAGAGCAAAATCAGTCTGTTCCAAACTATCAAGACAATTTTTATGGCGGGTGGACCCATACGCTCCAGGTCAAGGCTCAGGCCTCAAAACCCATTGTCTCCGTTATAACAAAGGCTCGTTAAGACGAAGATTCAGGATTTTTCTACGTAACGTCAACGGAAAAAGATATTCAGCCAGTTGCTAGCAGAAAAAAATATAAAAAACAATATTTACTCAAATAACCACCGAAAATTTAATTGTACCCTAAAGTACAAGAATTTTATGTCTGCCCCTTCAGTAATAGGGGCGTATGGTGTAGGGGCAACGTTTATTGTTAAAGTGGAGGACATTGAGCATGGCGTTGAGGTTGAGAATGGCATTGAGGTTGAGATTGAGGATTGAGATTGAACATTTATTTTAAAGCGGATGAGATTGAGGATGGCGTTGAGGTTGAGGTGGCGTTGAGGTTGAGATTGAGGATTGAGATTGAACGTTTATTTTTAAAGCGGATGAGATTGAGGGTGGCTTATATTTTTTTTCAAGATTCTCATTTGCGAATAATTCATTGCACGACAAACGTGCTTGTTCCCTTATAATGATATTAGAAATTGAGTTTATTGTAAAATTAACTTTGTCTCGGTTTATGCTTAGAGATTTGTTTATAGTTTTAATAAATTACTATAATTTTCGCTTTTGGTTAAGCATGCGCTTCATCAAGTATTGATGTTTAGTCGAATGGTGCTTTTTGGTAGTTTTGTCTATAGAGCACAATACCCTTGTAAAAAATTTTGTATAAGTAGGACACACCAACAACTTTAGGGAAAGTTACACGAACACAGCGTGCGATAGTAAAACTTTTCAAATTCCAAAATAAACGCATGCAATAATAATACCGTAGCCCGAATTATTAACAAAACGCAGACAAAAAAATAGAATATCGTTAAATTGCTAAAATTGATCAGAGCAAAGTTACTGTATACAAACTCAACCGTAAAAGTAAACTTTCAGAATTATCTGAATTTATCCCACATACGAAAGTTCTAGTTTTATTTATTCATCAATAAACATTTCAGCCCCCCCCCATAAATCTCCCCCCCCCCCCAAAGGTTTTATGGCCAGGAAAAAAACAGGGGAGAAACAAAAATGAAATAAATATATCCAATAAAATTTTTTAGCATAATGCATTCACGTCACCTCCCAAAAATTATAAGGTAGGTAGGGGAGTAGTAGCCTTCATGATTGCACCAACTCAAATAAAAATAATACAAGACCTCGGTCATTTTTTTTCTAGAATGTTTCTTACGCTGTTTTGTTTCAATTTTTTATACTTTAATATTTATTTATTGTCTGTGTAATTTCTTGTTTCTAGGTGATTTTTGTTTTGTTTTTATTCGCTTGACTGCAACCATGCTGCAGTTCTTTTCTTTATTTTTGTCTATCTTTCTTATGTTGGTTTTAGACAGCACATCTTAATTTACTGCTCCTTTTGCTAGCTATATTTTACAGACGGGTGGTTACTAGACTTCTTTTCCACAATTTGGATATTTGTAAGGCCATTTGATTCTACATTTCCATGATTATTGCCGATCTTGTGTTTTTCTGCTAGAGAGCTTTTCCTGGAAGTAATCCAAATAAATAGCCAGTAATGAATAATACGGTGGGTGATCCAAATAGGGAAAGGAATGATTTTCTGGTGGCATATTGTGGCCTTGTGGGCCACTTTATGGAGAATCTTCCAAATTTTAGTTAAATTGACTTATCTAAGTTTCCTTTTGTTTCTTGAAAATCAAAGTTAGGTGTCTGTCATAAACTTGTGAATTCAATCAAACGATCTAAAAAACTACTTCGTTCAAGAAAGATGTCTTTATTTTGTTACTCGATTTGAATTGTTAAAGTATAAAAGTTCATATTTTTCAATGTCATTACTTTTACTCCATGCTTGGATATGTGGAAGAGACGGTGCGTCATCTGATGAGTGAGTGTGAAGCATTGAGTGAATTGTCAAAGGAAGTGTACGGAGATTGTATGTTTGATAAAAGATGGCAGGCGAGTATAGTCAGGGATCAGTGTTTTGTAAGTGTGGAAAGATTAGGACGATTTCTCAGGCTAGCATTGGAGTATAGAAATACTTTTATGTAATTGGTGTAATTTGTTTTGATTATGTAGTGTTTGTATTGATTATAACTGAATTTTTCATTTTTTTATTGCCATGGCCGGTAGGGCTTTTAGAGCAATACAATTATTACTATTATTGCTATTATAATTATCATCATTATTATTATTATTGTTATTATTATTATTATTGTTAAATATACCCAGAGAAACGCTTAGTAATCCCCCATTTCTTAATTTGTGGATTTAGACCTATTGAAATTCAAATTTAAAGCTCCAGAAATAATTATTTTATCCTTCATCCTTATGAGTTTTGCGGCAATTTAAAGGAATCGTCAAATATTGCAAGGTACCGACAAGTTTCGGAAATAGAGGGCAAATATGTCTTTGCTAATGTAGTTTGAGTAAAAGACTTCAACCGGAAGAAACAATTTTGGGGATTTTAAATTTTGTAGTTTTTATGACAGTTTCTTATTTCAAATGTGTTTCTCGGATCTTTGATTATGTTGAGTTTTATTATTTATTTATTTTAGATTTAAGTGCCAAAGTTCTAACAATAAATAGAGACAGCTTAGGGATTTTAAGTGACAAATTAGGGATTTTGGAACATAAAAGCTTTTTGAAATATTCAAGTTTGGCCACGCATCAGATTATCACTTTTCTTTCACAAATTATCAAAGAAATAAAAAAAAAAGATACAGCAAATATTACCTTTTGCAATTCTATCTTCTTGAAGTTGCACATCCAGCATCATTATTGTCACACCAAAATATCTTATTTGATATTTCCCCACTTCTGAAATAATTGCCAAAACGTTTACTATGAGGATCTTAAAAGGAAGATCGTAATGTAGTGTTGAATTGCACTTTAATCATCCTGACCTATATTTAATTGCTGATTTATACTATCCTGCTGAGTCTCGCGTTGAGAACAACTTAACAAACAATTCTTAAAAATTATTTCAAAAGTTTGAACATATCGGACACGGCTTTTAGGCCTGTATGACTTTCCTGATTATTAAACTCCACTTTTGGAATAATGCTGTAGTTTTTTACGATAATTGTTTTGTTGCATGATTATTTAATTTTAAAGACCAAATTTTAGCCGATTTCTGAAAAGTTTCTTTTCAAAGGTAATGTAACTTTCGGAAGTGGCACTATGGAAAATATTCAGAAGAAAATGTTTTTTTATGGTTGTATTTATCTGGAAATGAAGCTGTATTACCTTTTTGAACGCTTTATTAAGGGAAAAGTCAATATTTTTCCTTTTTTACATAAGAAAAACTGATAAGGGAAAAGCTGTCTCGCTTGGACTATGTCTTGAGCTATATAAATGATGGAAGATTCGTGGAATAACACTAGGGATTCCGTACAAGCAAAAAGGAAAACTGATTCTGTCTGGCTGTAATCTCCTTCTGTTGTTTCCGGAAATCTTTCGTATTAAGTGCAAAATTCTTACCAATTTAAGAAGTTGACTAGGAATGTCCTATTTTTACATGTTATGCTCCCGAAATCTGATCTGTTAGGACGGGGATAAATACCAAAATGTCTGTTTCGAAGGGATATATCACTAAATTCATTTTTGTGTTCTCTTAATCGTCTAAAGATTTTCTGGGAAAATGAAGCCATATAAGTCCCTGCAATTACATGCATAGACGTTTAAAGAAGCTTATTTGTAATTTTGACCGTTTCTGGAAAATAGAGTGCCATATTGGATACTATTACGTAATTGAAAAGTTTTAAATGGAAGGGGCTTAAGCCCTTTCATCCACCTGTGGATACGCCCTTAGTTGTACCATGTTAGAAGAAAAATATATGGCTTGGGGCGTGCTTAAATTCTTACGAAGGTAGTGAGCAAACATGCGCGAGGCTCTGTTAGAAACGTTGATAAATATTTTGCTACTAAAGGTTCATAACTGCCAGTTGCGCAGTTTTCATAATCCTTATCTAGCTTAAGATCCTCTTAGCAAACGATTTTGGCTATTTCAAAAGTGAGGAAATATCAAATACGATCTTTAGGTGTGAAAATAATGAGGCTCGAGGTGCAACTTCAAGAAACGAAAATAATTCTAATCCTAATCTTATTCATAATCCTTATCTAGCCATAAGCAAACCACCGCTGAAATGAAACTTTCACACCCCTATAAATCGAAAATAAGCTCCTCCCCCTTATGAAGTAAACTTTGTGCCAATAAAAATAACCCTCAAACTCGAATCATTTCCCTTTGCTGAGGTCAGTGATGTTACACTGATTGCTCAACCAAGAAAAAAAAATTGATGAAGATTCTGCATTAATAAATGCAGCACTCAGAGTGAAGTCTAGAAATGAAGGTGACTTATTTTAGAGAGAATCTCTTGCCAATAAAAATTGACTTTAAAGCCCCTCATTATTAGTGCTGCTATCAATAATTTCTTTTGCTAATTGTATCAGAATTTTTTTTTTTTTGTTACATTTGCTCCATTCTATAATATTTTCTATTTTTTGTTGTTGAAAGATAGAATTTTATGGTAGAGAAGTTGTTTTGTTATAAAACACATTTTCATCAAGTTCTACGAAGTTCATTCACCTAATAATCGTGATATATTGAACGTCACCCTTTCCCCAAGAATTTCATCAGCAGCTTTCTTTACTTCTCCTTCATAGACTGTTGAATCCTGATAGAATTTTCATTTTTCATTTAGTTTGATAGTTCCACAGAGATATAATAAATAGTTCACTTGATGATTCAGCTTATTTTCCCCATGAAAGGCTAAGTATTTCCAATTTCTAAATCCATCAAAAGGAACTCCTCATGAGACTTAACTTTTCAAAGCAGATGTTACACTATTTCAAATTTATGTAGTTATATCTCCCTCTACTAAATTCATTTTTTTTTTTGCAGGTGAATATTGGCTAGGAAACGATAAAATTCATGAGCTTACAAAGAAGAACAACACCGAGCTGCGTATCGACTTGTGGGACATATACGGCCGCTATTGGTGGGCGCAATTCGATACGTTCCACATCAGTGACGCTGAAAGTGGCTACGTTCTGCACAGTCAAGGCTTCCGTGGCAATGCTAGTGACGCTATGTCTTATCATGAAGGGATGAAATTTAGTACACTGGATAAAGATCATGACATTAGTAATACAAACTGTGCTCAAAGCTATCAAGGTGGTTGGTGGTACTCTCACTGCCAGCATGTTAATATTAATGGTAAATATGCCCTGGGGCTGACGTGGTATAACTCTAGTGAAAATGAGTGGATAGCTGTTTCACGCGTTGAGATGAAGATTAGGGAAAGATTAAGGTGAATTTATTCAAGCTCCACAAGCCCGAGCCTTTGAGTTCAGAAATTTGGTTTTAAAAAACTATGAAAGCCGGTTTCATTATTATTCGAAACTGTTTTGAACAGGGATGCTGGTTTTTCAGATTCAGCATTATACGTTTGACTAAACTCAAAATTTTGCAAGGGGGGCTGACTTTAATCTAAGGAGTAAAATTGCAATCTTTTATATAGGAGAAATCTGTACATGGAACCAAGGCTGTGCCCAGGATTTTGTTTTTCGGGGAGAGAGAGGAGCGGGGGGGGGGGGGGGGTACTCAAAGATTTTTTCAGGGAGGGGGTACAACCTAAAAAACCTAAAAAAACACATACAAAATTTTTTTATATCCATTTTTGTTACGTTTTTACGAGACAGACAAACATTTCGGGGGAGGGGGGTCAAACCCCCCTAACTCCCCCTCTACCTGGGTACGGCCTTGCATGGAACATTTATAAATTTCCTAAAGGTTTTGTCTGCTTTAAAATTGCACCAGGAGTAGCTTGCCCCTCTTTAACTATATATATATTTTTTTTATCAATTCCTATTCCACAGTTTTTTTTTAAGAAAGGAGACAATAAGTCTTGATCCAAAATCGAGTATTTTTGGGAAACTACGGTTTTTTTTTCTTTGGTAACATTAATTTTTCTATAGGAACTTTGTTGAATGTCATTGTTTTGTTTAACACGGTAATTCTTCCCTTATAAAGACATTTAAACAATTTTCTAAAATCATTTTTAGTCTGTTCTTTATGTTCATAAAAATACGAATTTTCGAAAAGAGCTATAAAACAAACTACTATATCTATTATGTGAAGTTAAATTAAATGACGTGATGTATACTTTTTACGTGACGTACATACAGTATAATTAAACGATGTATAATTTTCATATCTAAAAAATACGGTTTTTTTATATGCATTCTAGATAACACGTGAAAAGGAAAAATTGCAAAAGTTTCTAACATAGTTTCTTTGGTTTTGTAAGATAAAAATCAAGATTGACCCTGAGCTATAGAAGTAAAAACGATTTTCTCGAAACTGAAAGCTTGTTGTTTTGATATTTTAGTTGTTGTTCTACCTATTTTGCCATTTTCTGGTGTAGTTTTTGCTTTTTTTTTTCTATGACGTTTCGCGTATGTTTTGATACTAACCACATAATTTGTGGTTAAAACGTTTTATTAAAATTTATACATTTTTTACTAATTGTTTATAATTATAATTTATAACTAAATAATTTTGAACTAAATTAAAAAAACTAGTTTTTTTTGTAATTTGTAAATTATATTGAAATTTACCCCAACATGAGTTACATTATTGAGATATCTGTCAATCTTCTTTATAATTTAAATTTATATTTGCAAGACTTGCTATATTCATTTATATAAAAAAATACAAACAATAAAGTAAACTAAAAAACTTTAAAGCAACGGAACAAAAAAACTTTAAATACCGCGTCGAAAATTCGTTAATATGCGTTTGTGTAACGTTTTTACAAGTCGTACATAATTTTTTTCAAATCCCCTAGCCCCCCCCCCCTGGTACTGCCTTGCCTGTCCATCTCTTGCTTTGACTCAAAATCAAATGTGTTTTCTCTTCTTTGTTATCCTTTGTTCTCAAAATAATGTTTTCACTAGCGGAAACCTAACTACTGTATTAGTACTACTTTTTCATGTCGGGAACAAATAATATATTAATTGAGGATGATAAAATACTTAGTTTCAGTTTATTTTCGTACTAGCATGTGAGGTCGAAAAATGCGGTGGAATTTTTTCCTGGCATTTTTTAGTAATAAACTTTGTTTTCCTATACTTCTACTGAGTCATTCCTCAACGGGACAAAAGATAGGGATTTGAAGTTAAAAGTTAATATGATTTTCGAATGCTCACTTTTTTGTTTGTGGGAATTATGTATTTCTTATAAATAATTTTTTAACTGTGATTGCACTAGCCAAATTAAAAAAAACTACTGGTTCTTTGCCAATGAAAACAATAAATAGGAGCGGCTTGGTGCTACCAAGTCCTGAAAAAAAAATTGAGTCTGGGAGTTGACAACCCTGTTTAATATTGCATTGTATTTATTTTTAGGCTTAAATTTGTTAAACGGTCGCGGGTACAATTTTTTTATTTCTCTAAACAAAAATTCTGGTGTAGATCTCGCCCAAAAGTACCGACTAATTTAGTTTGATGAGAAGTATCGCATTACAATCAGGCTAATTAAATATAATATTAATTATAAGGCTAATTATTAATGTTTATATTATACAATTGTAAAACTAATAAGCTAATGTGGCAAAAGTTTCCATTTCCAGTCTTTTTGCTGCTGATGGTTTCCAGCGCTCTCAAAATCTAATTCCAACTATTTAAAAACACTTTAGGCATTCAAAGATGGCAGATACTCAAATTCCGGTGGTCCTACTAATTTCTGCTCGAATGTGTTACGTGAATGTGCACTTTGCCAATATGCTTATTCTTAAAATTTGTTTTCGGAAAAATAATGTATTTAAATTTTCTTTATAATAGCTTTGATCTAAAAAGATTTAAAATTTGTTTCATTGTGGAGGAGTTCTAAACATTGACATTGTATGTGTCATAATTTCAAAATCCATTTTATTCCACTCTTAGCCATGAATTATGCTTCATCATTATCATCTCAGCAACCTATTGCCTGTGCGTCACTTTTGAAAACTTTTTCTTCGGATTTAATAGAAACGAACGAATTGACTCATACATTTTCAATAGTGAAGGGTCTAAAGTAATCAATTCTATAAGAAATAGTTGCGAATTTAAGTGTTAGCCCATTAATTCTTGGGAATTGACTTGAGAAAAATATTGTTACTCAAAAATTTACGCTTGTTTTATTGGCTTAATATTTCTTTTAAAAGAACCAATCAAGTTTTTAAAAGACGGAGTTATTTTTTCTCCAAAGATAAGGAAATGATTTGATTGGTTTTTGAAAATACGTCACAAAAACTATAGCCAATGGAATTAAAGCACGGAGAGTTATCTCTCTTTTTTTCTTGGGTATTCCCGGATTATATTCTAGTCTTGTATGTAGAAGTGCCTGTTTCTTGTTAATCTCTTACTATATTCGTATAATTGTAAGTGTTTCTTCATTGATTTTGTAATATTCAAACCTTGTATCTGACTTTTTCAAAAATGGGAATATTTGAACGGGGGCTGCTTTAATACCCCCAGATATATGAAATTCTAGGCAAAAGTCGCCCGGATGTTTGTTATAAATCTGTATTTCTGATGTAGACTATGCTAATAACCCTGGTCTAAAAACTGAAAAGAATAATGTTTCCAAGGTGTAGTTCTTGATTCTTAAGTATTTTCGTAAATTAAATTCCGATTTGAATAATTGAAATTAAAAAAGGTCATTATTAAAGTTTGTTTTAACATCATCTGTGGTAATTTCTTCAAAGCAAAATATATTAGTACTTTCACAAAATAGCTTTTGTTAGTAAACATGTTAAAGTATACATGTTAATCATACAAATTAAAGTATTTTACAATGGTATTTTTAACCATGAAGCTATTTACCGCCTAAAAACAGCTGATCCTTTGTTAGTGCCACGAAGTTTAAATTCAAAATTTTCACCAAATTTGAATGTTAAATTCATAACCATGATTGTATGTACCGTCCGTAGTTGCGTTGAATAAGGCTCTAGTTTTTGTTCAAAATATTACCTAGTCTTGGAAATTTCTAGTACATGTTTTTAGTGTATGCTTTTGTAACTAATTGTGTACAGGTGTGAATTAGTATACCAAGTGATATTACCCAGCTTACCCAATATTTTGTATATTTGATATTATCCGCTAGGAGTGTTCGAAAATTATAGAAATCTTAGAAAATATTCTCGGAAATATTTTTAAGTATAAAGGGTACTAAGTCATTTTTTTTATAAGAGTATCAAATTGTTGTCAGTGATTTATCTTTATTAATGCATTGTACATTTTGTAAATTTCAAAGTTTTATTAAAGTTCAGTACCTGCTTAAAATTTTGTTTCAAATTTTCTCTAGTAAAGTTGTTTTAACTTTTCCACGCGACAAGAAGAAAAACACACATTTATTGGAACAATTTGGTAAACATTGTTATTGCAAAGTTGCTATTACAATAAATTATTAGAATAGAAGCCATGGCCACTCGTTACCAACTCGTCGTCTGGAATTTCTAGTCCTGACATAATTCCTAAAGACTTCGTAAGTTTTGCAAATCAGCCGCTCAGAAACTAAATACATTCCCGGTAAAACAGGAATTGAGGTACCCTGTCTTGTAAGTAGAAATTCCTTTTCATTCAAAAAACAACAATATAAATACGTAAGATGAATAAGTGCAAGGCTGTACCCAGTATTTTTTTTCGGAGGGGGTTTTACTGATTTTTTTTTTTTTTTTT
>JAQQPU010022783.1:0-13739 GCA_029168905.1 Artemia sp. Kazakhstan ARC1039
GAGTGGATGACTTGAAAATAAAATTTTTAACGAGAAATGGCTGAAAAGTGTCTTGGGGGAGATGGTTTGATTGGCAGAAGGATCTCTTAGAGTACTTATAGTGCTGTACTGTGGGCCAAGTTACTAGCGAAAAACCCGTGTGGATGACTTGAAATAAAATTTTTAACGAGAAATGGCTGAAAAGTGTTTTGGGGGAGATGGCTTGATTGACAGAAGGATCTCTTAGAGTTCTTATAGTGCAGTACTGTGGGCCGAATTCCTAAAGAAAAACCCGAGTGGATGACTTGAAAATAAAATTTTTAACGAGAAATGGCTGAAAAGTGTTTTGGGAGGGATGAGTTGATTGGCAGAAGGATCTCTTAGAGTACTTATAGTGCTTTACTGTGGGCCAAGTTGCTAGCAAAAAACCCGTTTGGATGACTTGAAATAAAATTTTTAACGATAAATGACTGAAAAGTGTTCTGGGGGAGATGGGTTGATTGGCAGAAGGATCTCTTAGAGTACTTATAGTGCTGTACTGTGGGCCAAGTTGCTAGCGAAAAAACCCGTGTAGATGACTTGAAAATAAAATTTTTAACGAAAAATGGATGAAAAGACTCTAGTTTTTTGTAAGAAAATTATGGAAAATACAATTCTCTGGTTCAAATGTGAAACTTAAGTCCAGTTATGAATCGAAAAATAAACTATTTGTGTAAAATCTGAGCTAATAAGGGTTTTTGACAGTAAAGTCTAGTTTTTTGTAAGAAAATTAAGGAAAATACAATTCTCTGGTTCAAATGTGAAACTTAAGTCCATTTTGGATCGAAAAATAAAAGTATTCCCGTAAAATCTAAGCTAATAAGGGTTTTTGACCGTAAACTAGTTTTTTGTAAGAAAATTATGGAAAATACAATTCGTTGGCTCACAGGTGAAACTTAAGTCCTGTTATGGATCGAAAAATAAAACTATTTCTATAAAATCTAAGCTAATAAGGGTTTTTGACCGTAAACTCTAGTTTTTTGTACAAAAATTATGAAAAATAAAATTCTCTGGCTCAGAAGTGAAACTTTAAGTCCATTTATGGATCGAAAAATAAACTATTTCTATAAATCTCAGCTAAAAAGTGTTTTTGAACGTAAACTCTAGTTTTGTTTTTTTTGTAAGAAAATTATGGAAAATACAATTCTCTGGTTCAAATTTGAAACTTAGGTCCATTTTGGATACTCATAATGATGAGGACTGATGGTTCTAATTCAATATTTTTTCATAAAAAGAAACTTTATTTTCTAAACTTCGAAATTATTCAACTTTATTTTTTTTGTATGTATCTTAAAATAACAAAATATGCTTACGGCTCTAACAATTGTACTCTATGATTGCTCAGAGACACGATGTGGCTTTCCCACTGGTATTCTATGTCCGGTAATCGACACTACCTAGTCTATTGCATGTATTAAATCAGTATTTTTTTCACAGTGGAATGATAAACACATAAGTCATATCTTAAAAAAAAAAGTGATTATGGAGCATTTTAATAAAGTGTGTTCACATGTCAATATTATTGTAGAATTGAATGCCGACAAGGAGAAGTATTTAAACTATGAAACAAGTAAAAATGGTAGCACTATTAGAAATGTATACGTGCATTGTCATGACAGTAAGGAATTAAATTTCTTTGGGGTACCAAAAAAATTCAACTCTTATTATGGTGGATATGCAAGAGTGAGATATCCAGAGATGATAGCACTCAAAGAGAATGCCAACATAAAAATAATAGTTGATGAAGAGGGATATCTTCTTGCCAGTGCTTGTGGTAACATGCTATCTCTTGTTACACCCCATCGTTAAATTTCAGGTATTAGCATTCAACGGAAGATCAAAGGAAGACATGCATACTCTTCTACTAATATCATAAACCATATCTTGTCTACCTGTCGAAACTGTTACCTTTGTAAAAATAATGTTGTAATAGACAGTGAAATTGCCGGAAAAATAAAAAGGGCATTGGCAGAAAATATCACTAAGGAATATAAAGATGAATCGATGAAAAACAAAGTGCCAGCAAACGTCACTACTATTAATCAAACAATTAATGAACCAAATAATAGCAAAGATGAAATGCATATTGAACATGTGGATTACCCCCCATTAGAAATGTGTTCACATGTTAGTGTTATTGTAGAATTGAATGCTGACAAGGAGAAGTATTTGAACAATGAAACAAGCACAAGTGGTAGCACTATCAGAAACGTATGCGTGCGTTGTCATGACACTAAGGAATTAAATTTCTTTGTAGTACCAAAACAATTCAATTATACAAATGGTGGATATGCGAAAGTATCATTTCCAGAGATGTTAGTACACAAAGAGAATGCCAATATAAAAATAATAGTTGATGAAGAGGGGTATCTTCATGCTAGTGCTATAGGTAACATGCTACCTATTGATAGAACCTTTCGTCATCTTTTGGGTATTAGCATTCAAATGAAAGCAAAGAGGAAAAGAAAGGCCTACTCTTCTACTAATATCGTGAACCATATCTTGTCTACGTGTCGAAACTGTTACCTGTGTAAAAATAATGTGATAATAGACAGTGAAATTGCCAGAAAAATAAAAAGGGCATTGTCGAAAAATATCACTATCGAATATAAAGATGAATCGATGAAAAACAAAGCACCAGCAAACGTTACTGCCATTGATTAAACAGTCAATGAACCAAATAATACCAAAGACGAAAAGCATATTGAACCTGTTGATGAGACACCAGTAAAAATTGTGTATGACTCAAAATAGAATAATGATTATTCTACTGATTATGAACTAAGAGAGAACAATAGCTACAATCTCAGGAGAGAACATGGTGAACTATTTTATGGAACAGATTCAAAATGTCCAAAGTTAATCATTGATATTAATAATGTATCATAATATATTTTTGTATTAATATTCTACATAGCATTATTTCATTAAAAATATTACATTGTTATGCGTTCATTTTCTTAGGGTAAGCTAAAATATCAAACGCTCAGAATGTCTATTAAAACAACGGACATGTAAGAAAAGGAATTTGCATATATCTATTGTCAGACACATGGGATAACATTGACAAAATCTAGGTATCAGAATGGATAAATTCTTTATCAACATCCATTGTTGGATATGTCATTATGTCATTATGAAAAAATTGTAAGTAAGTAAGTAAGTAAGTAACAAACTCTTTCTTGAATTCACCTCTTGGATACACAATAAAGAAATTTTATTCAGGAAATTACAGCAATTTCGTAAGAAAATTTCCATAGTGGAATTTTTCAGTGGGTGAAGGAATTTTTCTTAGAGGGGGGAGCCGGATTTCTCGGTGTTATTAAAAGCGATCAGAAAATTAAATTATAAAAAAGTTTCTTCAACTGAAAGTAAGGAGCAACATCAAAACTTAAACGGGAAGAGATAGAGGGTTTTTGCAAAGGAGGGGTTCAGTTGTAATCAATAGGCTCATCAAAAGAATTGGCTTCTTATGCTGATTCCAAAGATATAGGATTCATTATCTTTAGTGTTGTCAATCAATAGCTATGAGCTTGAGAAAATTGCCAGATTATCAAAAAATGGGGAAACACCCTCCAAAAGCCAAGGAATAAAATATTGGCTATGTCACACATCAAGGGATATAATCTGCTAAATTAACAGAGGGGTAAACATAAATTAGACTTCGAAATTATTCCACTTTTTTTTACGTATCTTAAAATGACATGAAATTAAGTAAGTAACCAGTAATTAAGTAAGGACGGTTTGATCAATGGCAGTAACGTTTGCTGGTGGTTTGTTTTTCATCGATTCATCTTTATATTCCATTGTGATATTTTCTGACAATGCCCTTTTTATTTTTCTGGCAATTTCACTGTCTATTATCACATTATTTTTACACAGGTAACAGTTTCGGCACGTAGACAAGATATTGTTTACGATATTAGTAGAAGAGTAGGCCTTTCTTTTCCTCTTTGCTTTCATTTGAATGCTAATACCTAAAAGATGACGAAAGGTTCTATCAATAGGTAGCATGTTACCTATAGAACTAGCATGAAGATGCCCCTCTTCATCAACTATTATTTTTATGTTGGCATTCTCTTTGAGTGCTAACATCTCTGGAAATGATACTTTCGCATATCCACCATTTGTATAATTGAATTGTTTTGGTACTCCAAAGAAATTTAATTCCTTTGTGTCATGATAACACACGCATACGTTTCCGATAGTGCTACCACTTGTACTTGTTTCATAGTTCAAGTACTTCTCCTTGTCAGCATTCAATGCTAAAAAACACTAACATCTGAGCACATTTCTAATGGGGGGTCATCCACATGTTAAATATACATTTCATCTTCGCTATTATTTGGTTCATTAATTGTTTGATTAATGGTAGTGACGTTTGCTGGCACTTTGTTTTTCATCGATTCATCTTTATATTCCTTAGTGATATTTTCAGTCAATACCGTTTTTATTTTTCCGGCAATTTCACTGTCTATTACAACATTATTTTTACAAAGGTAACAGTTTCGGCAGGTAGACAAGATTTGGTTTATGATATTAGTAGAGAACTGGACTTAAGTTTCACATTTGAACCAGAGAATTGTATTTTCCATAACTTTCTTACAAAAAACTAGAGTTTACGGTCAAAAACCCTTATTAGCTCAGATTTTATAGAAATAGTCTTATTTTTTTATCCATAACTGGACTTAAGTTTCACCTATGAGCCAATGAATTTTATTTTCCATAATTTTCTTACAAAAAACTAGTTTACGGTAAAAAAACCCTTATTAGCTTAGATTTTACGGGAATACTTTTATTTTTCGATCCAAAATGGACCTAAGTTTCACATTTGAACCAGAGAATTGTATTTTCCTTAATTTTCTTACAAAAATCTAGAGTTTACGGTCAAAAACCCTTATTAGCTCAGATTTTACAGAAATAGTTAATTTTTTTATGCATAACTAGACTTAAGTTTCACATTTGAACCAGAGAATTGTATTTTCCATAATTTTCTTACAAAAAACTAGAGTCTTTTCATCCATTTCTCGTTAAAAATTTTATTTCAAGTCATCCACACGGGTATTTCGCTACAAACTTGGCCCACAATACAGCACTATAAGTACTCTAAGAGATCCTTCTGCCAATCAACCCATCTCCCCCAAAACACTTTTCAGTCAATTCTCGTTAAAATTTTTATTTCAAGTCATCCACACTTGTTTTTCGCTAGCAACTTGGCCCACAGTACAGCACTATAAGTACTCTAAGAGATCCTTCTGCTAATCAACCCATCTCCCCCAAAACAATTTTCAGCCATTTCTCTTTAAAGATTTTATTTTCAAGTCATCCACTCGGGGTTTTCGCTAGGAATTCGGCCCAGAGTACAGCACTATAAGTACTCTAAGACACACCGCTCCCATCACCCCACCACTTGTGTATTATACAGAACACATCGAAGAAGTAAAGCAATCCGTTATTAAAATTCTTTTCTTGCCATCTACATCTCTCTTAGTATTAACTTTTTAGTATAGTATAACGTTAAGCTATATTTTAAATTGACAACACTGTTCAAACACCACTTGTGTATTATACAGTACACATCGAAGAAGTAAAGCTTGGTCAAGTCATAAGACCACCCTTTTTTTCGCCGCCTTCATACAATCCAATTCGCGAATGTTATGTAGCTCTATTTTTTTCCCTATTATTCAATTTATATCGTTCGTATAGTCCAATTGGCGAATCCCTCATCCCTTTTTGCAAATGTCAATCAAACAATTCTGATTGTAGCATCCAATTTTTTTGCAAGCAAATAGCATGTAGTTTCAAAAGGTGTTTAATCACTTTGCTTGGAAAGGTACCAAGGAACATTGTCGCATTTTTTGCAATGTCCACGTGATATCACACAGTATATTCATGTGTAATTCCCTGTATTTTTTCAAGTATTTTTAGGACTGTGTATATAGATACTACTCTTTCAACTGTGACTAAGACTACTTGTGACTGACTACTTGCAACTTCAACAAAGACTAATTGCAACTGAAATGACTCGTGAGTGTAACTACTTTTGACCATGACTGTGACTGCTTGCCATTCCTTTAACTAGACCACTTTCAGGGAATGTTGAAGGGGATGTTTAACAAAATCAAAACACTCTATGAGCATTCTGGTTGTGAAAAGGGCGTATTAGCAATATCTGAGGAATGACTGGGACTATTTATTGGAAACTCTTAGAGCATATTAAGGAGGGCATTGAAAAGTGAGGAAATGACAACCAGCCCCCGCAGCCGTTTTTAAATGTCTCCTCCCTCAACACTGCTCGAAATTTTAAAAAAACTATTATGGTCAAAATCTCTACTAACTATGCCTCTGTAAATGCACCTCCACCCACAGCCCCAGGGAAAGGGTTATAAATTATGCAGTTTGCCCATTGTTTACATACAGGATTTAACACTGGAAAAAGGGAGAACGTTTGATCCTGGTTGGGTCCGAAAAGGCTATGGGTACTAAGACGAAACATGGGGAATGTTGAACTAAATCAGAATACAGTATATACATTCAGGTTACTAAAGGAGTGCATCTGCGATATCGTAGGAACGGCTAAGAGTATCAACTTGAAACCTACACTTGACCGTGAGTATTTGCGACGGTGACAATTTGTAATTTTGACTACTTGCAACTGCAACTAATAGTGACAACGCCTATTTGAGACTGCAACTGTGGCTAAACGTTGCAACTCTGGCTATGACAACTTGTGACCGTGGCTGCGACTGCTTGCGCTTCTTAGAACCGGTAATCCTGACTATTTACGACTGTGACCGCGGGCGACTACGACCGTGATTAAGGATAATTTTGAATGTGACTGTGATTACTTGCGACTAAAGTCACTTGTGAGTTTGTGATTGCGGCTAATTGCGACTGCGATTACTTGTGCCTTTTCGAACTTGCGCACCTGATTATTTGTGACTTTGACAACTTACGACTGCGAGTACTTATTACTGCAAGTACTTGTGACTGAATTTACTTGTAATTACTTTTGACTGTGACTTCTTATGACTGCGACTACAAATGTAACTACTTTTGGCTGTGACTACTTTCGAATTTGACTGCGCTCAACTCCAAATACGACAACTTGCAACAGCATTTACTACTACTTTTAATATTGCGTTTGTGACTATGGAAGAAAATGCTACTCCTACTTCTACTACCACAACTAGGATAATTAGAATTCCTTTCAGGTTTGGTTAGTTATCGCCAGATATAATTTCTACAACTGCATTGTAGTTTTTTCAAGTGCTACAAAAATACCGACTCCCTTGCAAAATGTGCTTGTGGTTACAACTAATTTTTCGAAAATAAATCACAATCAGCATGTGAGTACAGAGCTCTTATTTCTTTCAAACGCATGTCACAAGGAATGCAAAATCAAAAGCAAAAATGCTGTTAGATTTGCCTGGAAATTTTCTCAGTATATTTCGTGCATCATGCAACAATTTGTTGTAGATGTGATAAAATTGTGATAAGACGTCTGCATTTCTGCAGTATATTCTAAAAAATGGGCACTGATGGTATATTCTCAATCTTTCTCTCTTAGTATAAAGTTTCAACCGGAATTACAAAGAGGAAAAGCTTGTCGATTTTTCTTAGTTGGAATAGTAAAAGAACCCCCCACAACCCTCAGGGAAAAGGTTGTAAGTTATTCCCTGGGGACATATAAAGCTTCTTACAAAATTTTGTCGTAGAAACTTCAAAAGGGTTCATTTGATTGGAAATTAAAAGGGCTAGTGCCCTTTTTAATAGTCAAAAGTAATTGAAGGGCAACTGACCCCCTCTCACACCCACCATTTCCCCAAACACATCCAATCAAAATTTTGAGATAACCATTTTATTTAACGCAGTTGAAAGTTCTGGAAATTAGGTCTTTGAGGATGCCAACCCCCTAACAGCCCTCAGGGCAATGGTTATAAGTAATGCCCTAGGGGCATATAAGGTGTTTATAGAGAGCGTTGTCGTAGAAACTGAAAAAAGGGCTCATTCAATGGGAAATTTAAAGGGCTAGTGCCCTTTTTTATTGTCGAAAGTGATTGGAAGGCTTGACATTTTTATAGTAAAGATCGATCTGGGTACGATATACTATTATTTTTATTTATTTTTTTGCATGTCCCCGTGTCCTTTTTTAGGATCATAAGCGATTTGAGGGAAACCAGCCAACCAAACGTGCCTTTTACTCCTATTAATTAAAAAAAACTTTTTCCCCAAAATAAGTTTTTCAAAGAAAAGTAAAGAACTCCATTTAACAAAAAATGAGCAAAAACAAAATCAAATAGTCTACCAAGCGTGAAACTACCGCAAATCAGCATCGATAAATAAATAAAACCCAAAATGAACAGAAATTACAAAAAATAACCGATTCAAATTCAAAACGAGCAGAAATTAACATAAGTTGGGCTCAAACCCCTATGCCTTCCAAAGGCCAGAACATAATTTGTACTTTACTGAAAAAATATAAATGTTTTCACTTTTATAACTTTAATAAATCAAATAATATTAACATTTTGATTACTAAATATCAGTATGTGTATATTAAACTAACAATGCACATTCATTTGTCTTTTTTTCAGTAAAGTACAAATTATGTTGTTGCCTTGGGAAGCCATAGGGGTTTTGAGTCCAACTTATGTTAATTTCTGCTCGTTTTGAATTTGACTCGGTTATTTATTGTAATTTCTGTTCGTTTTGGGTTTCATTTATTTATTGATGCTGATTTGCGGTAGTTTCACGCTTGGTAGATTATTTGATTGTATTTTATTTCCTTCTCTCGCCAATGGGAGACAAGAATGACGAAGTAAGACAAAGCTTAAAATAATGGTTCGGGGACGGAAAGAGGGTAGTCTTTTTTTGGAACTAACAACGAGTAAGTGTTTTCTTTGCAAATACGATAGGCTACCGCTGTCTGTCTGAATTCGCCTTTGAAGATAAAAATAAGATAAGAAGTAAACCATTAAAAGATTTCTGTCACCTGGATATAAAATTAATACAAATATAGGTGACAAGAATAAAAACTAGTACTGAAATCAAAGCGCGACATTTGATTATAATTTAGTGATTTGGGATATATGGGATTAGAAAGACTTGGGGGCCATAGGTGAAAAACAGAATTTTTTAAGGATTGGAATAGAGATAAAATTAGTTCATCTTAGAAACTGAAACGCAGGAATAAGCTAAGTATTAAGCACAATATAAACTCCTTCACCTTAAAGAATAAATTAAAAAGCCCTTTTTGCCT
This sequence comes from Artemia sp. Kazakhstan ARC1039, assembly GCA_029168905.1. Classification (NCBI taxonomy): domain Eukaryota; kingdom Metazoa; phylum Arthropoda; class Branchiopoda; order Anostraca; family Artemiidae; genus Artemia; species Artemia sp. Kazakhstan ARC1039. Next base: position 9,281 of record JAQQPU010022783.1, read on the forward strand.
CTTTTTTCCAGCTTATTGACCTCTAGAATTTACCTAGCGTTTATTAAAATCTTATATATAAGAAGATTGGAGCGATAGGACCATACAATATCCCCCCCCCCTAGTGAATTCTCTGACGTTATACGAAAGAGTGACTCAGTCTCCTCTTTTAGCCACTTTTGCATTTCAACCCGTGCTAATATTTTATAAAGGCGGCCCTGATGTTTATACAGAATAGTTAGGGAATAAAGGAGGAATTAAATTGCTACATTAAGATTTCCAATCTCTTCTGTCCAAAGATCCAATTTTCTCGAGAAAGTTGTAGTTTATCAGAGTTCCAAAGAAAACTAACTTTCCTTTCAGGATATAAACCTGAAACTTGGTTTAAGTTATACAACCATTGAGATTAGATAAAAGGTTATTCCTAGGAAAAATAATTTGACGCAAAGAACTTTAATTACACCACTACCCAAATCAGTCTGATCGTCCAAGTGTAGTTATTTCAATTAGAAAAATTAGATAGCCTAGAATTCACTAAACCTTTTTTTTTGGTATATATTGGTGGATTGAACAAGCAGACCCATAGAATATTAGACAACAGACCTAGAAGAGGTCGAGAAATATTATAATTAGAGTTGAAATAATTTCATTTTAAATTCCTTTATAATAAATATCAGTTGTCACTGAATTCTGAGTACCGATTCTTACCAAAAGCCTCAGTTATAACACGCTACCAAATTTTAGCCCTGATAGTAGGGGCAACCTTACAACTTTATAGTTCAATTACTATAGGATGTAGTTCGTTCATTAAATTAATGCATCTATAACCATGATACAGATGAAACTTACATAATAGACATTTATAATGAACTATATCGATTCTTTATGTAACCTAAGTTGCATTTTTAGCTGCAACCGATATAATTATTTCAATATGTTTATCAGAAATTGAATTGTATTTTAATATTTTGGTCACTATTGGCTAGAGTTCTTCCTTTACTATATAAAAATATTTTTGCATTTTGCATCGTCTTTTACTAGATACTGTGAAATTACAAACAGGAAAAAGTATTTGGCTTTTTCTTAATTGGAATAGTAGCCTAAGAGACGACCTGGCTAGAACCTACGATCATGACGTCATTGATCAATCTCGCACATGAAAAATGCAGTTGTTCATAAAAAAAAATGTGTTTCTTGTTTTGATGTGACTCTATTTTTAGAAGTTATGGGTACTTTTAGTTTTTACTGAGGGACGTGATCCTCTCTTACTAGGTTGCTAGCTACCACTGCAACCCGGATAAAGTTAGTTGCTGAAATGTTGTCTTTTTTTTTTAAATTATAGTCACACTGAAAATGATCAGAAATAATACTTAAAACTTATTTACTAATGCGGCATTTTTATGAAAATCAAAACCACATTATTTTATATATTTCAGAGCAGTTGAATGCAATTCCTGACAATTTTTGAGGAAGTATAGATGATTGGCCCAGATTTTAGATCAAGTGATTGCTGTCCTTGACAATATTTTGGGACTACTGGTACATTGTTCTCTGACAACTAATTTTGGATAATTAACATGAGATGACTAATGTTTATTAAAAAACTGAAACAAATTTTATTCTCCATTTTTGGCAAAGAAAAAAAAGAATCTTTGTCAATAAGATTTTGTGAAAGTTATACATCCAAGATAAATTTTTAACAGTGAAAATATATCAAAACAGAAAAAGAAGTGAAGCTTGTAATAAGTGAATTGAATAAGTTAATCCTTCACCCCCGCACCAAACCATATTCTGGGTTAGGAATCTTCAGCAGAGGAATTATATCTCTCCCTCTCAAGATGGGAGACATTGAGAAATCCAAATATGTTCAAGATCAAGCTCTAAAACGACACAAGAGATAACATATTGATGAAACAGTGTACCAGTATTGATTCTTTTGATATCTGCCTATCAAACCCTATCTGAAATCAAGAAATAACCCAAGTCATCATCTATTATAACCTGGCAGCTCCAAATATCGGGTCAAATATCTTGTGAGAATGTGAGAAAGCCATCATAACCTGACTAAATTTTAAATGTAGCAAACTATTACTTTTGAGTAATGATAAAGTAACGAAGCATTAACTTTCTTTGTGTAAGGAAACAAACAGCATTAAATTTGAATAAGTGTACCCTATATCCAACAAGGTCCGTAAAATGCAAATACAAATACCGGACCGCCGCTTCAAACTCGAGGGGTCAACGACAAGAGATATTACGCGATTTGTATCACATAAAAAAACAGGGTTTTTAATAGAGAAAGCGGAAACTAACTTTTTGAACAAAAGACTTATTATTTGGATTACATCAAAACTGGTCTCTGGCCAATGAGAGAAAAGAATAACAAAATAAGACAAAACATAAAATAGGGATTCGGGGGCAAAAACAAGGTAGTCTTTTTTGGACCAAACAACGAGTAAGTGTTTTTTACTTTGTAATTAAGGTAGACTACCACTGTCTGTCTGAATTCCCTTGGAGATAAAACCTTGAAGATAAAATTAAAATAAGAAGGAAACCTCTAAAGATTTCTGTCACTTGGAGATAACTTTAATACGTAATTACGTATATAGGAGACAAGAATAACAGCTAGTGCTGAAGTCTAACATTTTACTATAAGTTGGTGATTTGGGTTTATAGTTCGGTAGTATTTCCACTTAGACAAGGCTTGAGCCATTTGGACAAAACAGCATTTTAACGTTAGAGTAAGCTAAATTAAATTTCTTCCCAGAAATTTACACTTCAAATAACTGAGGGTTCAAAGAGGGAAGGAACCTTAACCAAGAAGTCAACGTTAGGAGAGCCATTTGTGCTTCCCTTTTTCAGCCTAGAGTTCCATGGAACTTAGCTTGACTGTATAAGGACCTTATATTCGAAAATTGGAATTATCGGACAACAAAATTACCTCCCCCTCCCCTTGTGCAATCTCCAGACGTTTATACGAAGGAGAACCCTGTTCCCTTTTAATCATTCTTTCATTTCGTTAAACACGTACTGCATGTTTATACAAAGGTGGCCTCGATGTTTATACAGATAGGTTAAGGGAAAGGGAACAATATTGTCAATTTAAGAATTTCCAGACCTTTATGTCCAGATATTTTCAATTGAGAGTTTTCCTTGCTAAGGTAAAAGCTTACTAAAGGTCCAAGGAACACACAGCCCTTTTCAAGAAATATTAAGAGGATCTCTTGGTTAGGGTTAATGTAAATTGAAATAAATCAAGTACGGTTATTCTTAGCTTAGCTCAGCAATAGTTTGAACTAAAGGATTTTAATACCCCAGAACTCAAGCCTTGACTAGCTATTCAAGTGTAACTCTTTTTAGTAGAAACATTCGATAGCCTAGAATTAACTTAATCTTTTTCTTTTCGGTAAACATTGGTGGATTGAACAAGTAAACCATAGACACTAGACCTAGAAGAGGCTTAGAAATATTCAACATAATCAGAATTAGAATATTTTTCTTTTTATCTTCTTTTGTAATAAAAATCAGTTGTCACTGAATTCTGAGTACCGATTTCTTACCCAAGCCTCAGTTTGTAACACGCTACCAAATTTATTAGCCCTGATAGTAGGGACAACCTTACACCACAACACAACCTTACAACACAATGTAAAACAAGGAAACTCAGCAGTGAAAAGAAAGCAGCTACTCATGCAATATATAATTGATATACTGAGTGAGAATCAAAATGCAAGTAGTAATAAAAGCCACATTGGAGAAGTAGCACGAATCTGAGTGGTAGGACGTAAGAAAACCATGGAAGACGAGTCAAGGGCCAAAGAAGATAACTTTGGAAAATCATCTCCCACTGTGTTGAATACCAATGACAGATCTAAAAGACCAAGAAACTTCGGTCAAACAGGTACAAAAAGAATACCGATATTGGGTCAGCTGAAGAAGCAATGATACCAGCTAAAGATTGCCAGTAAACATAACCATTTAGTCGAGGACCCAGCCTCTGAAAACTGACAAAGGTGTGGTCAGCGAGATGACCGCGAAACGGAGGTTGGACCCAACGTAACTGACCATGCTGATTACGGAAACGACCGCTATATTGTTGAGAAATGTTGGCGTGTCGTTGTAAGATCAAAGTTTTAGGTTTCTTCAGCTTTTAGCTACGAATAAAATGTGTAAGTGTCAAAGTAAAGCCAGAAATGCATCGATTCTAGAAACCTAATACAGGAAACGTTGCGAATTCACCTCACAGCAGAGAAGAGGAGAAACTGAACAGCTAAGAAACTTTTAACTCAAAATGAAACAACTAAAAGAACAAATGGCTATTACATATAAGAACGAATTGTCCAAATTTCAAAACTCGTCTTCCGAGGACTCATCTGCTGATTCGTTACATTTTCCTGCACACTGACACAACAAATCACAGCCTCTGTTCTTGTCAACACACAGGCAGGCTCTAGAGCAAGTTCGACAAAGGCAGTATTCA
>JAQQPU010022784.1:0-13739 GCA_029168905.1 Artemia sp. Kazakhstan ARC1039
AGAAAATAATAAAATGAAAAATAAAATCAAAACAGGTGAGAAAACAAGGATTTTGTCAGCCAGTGGCAAACCATGATGACGAAGAAACAAGCAAATATTTCTACAAGGACCTCCCTCAAGCTGTCCTCAGTGCTAAACAAAAAAGAAAGAAGAAAAAAAACAACGAAAATTTAACCTTTCGAAGTTTACCCGACAACGACAAAACAGACACTCAAAGTGTCTATGGATTTGACAGTGGAAGAAGACACAACCATGTATTTTATAAAATAATCTCTTATTTAAAATAAAGTATTTATCGATTCAACGTTTCATGTAATTTTTTTTCTATATGAATGAATACTAGATAGGAATGACACAAAAGGCTAAGTAGAAACAGAGTTGAAGGTATAGAGTGAAAGGATATAGGGTAAAACAATAGCTCCAGAGGGAGCTATTTAGAGGGTTAGAATCACCCCTTTCCAGTGAACATGGCCATTTAAATCCGTTTTAACAAGAGTCCCACTTGATATGAAACCAGTGATAAACAAAATTTCTTATTTGAACGAAAACCATCAAAAATTTTTAACTAAATGTTTTATACAATCTCCTTCCAAAAAATATAATTTATACATAAAGGAAACAAATATATTTGCAAATAAAATGTCTACTTTTATTTTTGTACATTCTACACCTTAGAAGTAGGTATTTATAAATCCTAAGTTGAAAAGACATCCATTTTTTAAAAAGGGGTTTATCTCTCACTGCCATCTTTATTTCAAAGTACTTACTCTACCACTGAATTCCAGCAAACCCTTAATTATTCAATGCAAATGAACTTTTGCCATTGGTTTCATATTAGCTTACAGAACAAAAACCAGTTTTTTGACATGATGCCTATACGTGCCACATTTCGATAGAGTCGTTTTTGGTTTAGAATTGGCATGTCATCACCTTCGTATTAGCTTAAGAAACAAAACAAGTCTTGTGACGTCAGCTCTTAAACATGCCCCTTTTCGACAAGAATTCATTTTTGTTTCTATGCGGCCATGCCACATTAAAAACCTGTTTCAAACATGCCTCAAAGCGGCTGATCCTGTTTTCGACCGACCCAAGAATTTCAGAGGTCATCTCTGATCTATCTAATAAAACCAAATTCATTTCAACTATTGATATTAGAAATGGATTTAGTCACTGTAACTTAGCTGAAGAAAGCCAAAAATATTTTAGTTTCTCAAACAAAGGGATTTCTTATGTATTTAAACGCGTGCCACAAGGATCAGTTTTCTCGCCCCGCGCTTTTGTTGAATTTTTAAATCAGGTTTATGGACCAGAATTTTCTTCATTTTTATCAATTTATGTAGATGACTTGACAATACATACGTCAGGGAACTTTGAAGAACATTTGAAACATATTGAACTAACTTTAAAACAGGCTATAAAATTTAATCTAAGGCTTAATATTGATAAATCTCAATTTTTTTCGGAAGAATGTGACTTGTTAGGGTTTCGGGTCTCCACAAAAGGAGTTAAACCATAAGCACAAAAATTAGAAGCTATAAAGAAATTAGAACCACCAATTGACGTCACAGGAATTAGGTCATTTTTAGGCTTAACAGGTTATTACAGGGGATTCTATCATAATTACGCAAAATTAGCCGAACCTTTAATTCGACTAACTAGAAAAAACGTGCCTTTTATTTTTGGCCCAAAACAAAGCGTAGCCTTTGAAAAGTTAAAAACAGAATTATTAAATCCAAATAGTATTTTTTTAGAATTTCCTGATAAAAAGACAAAGAATTTTACCTTGTTACAGATGCCTCGGAAAAAAGTATTGCTTCAATTTTAATGCAACAATGCGAAACAACAGATAGATTTCGAATAGTGGCAACCTATTCGAAGGTTCTTAGTGGTGCAGCCTCAAGGTTTGATAACCCCAACAGGGAACTTTTTGCCTTAGTACAAAATCTAAAGCACTTCCAAAAAGGATATTTATGGGCCGCGAGAACTCACATATTTGTAGACTGTACTGCACTAACATATCTTAAAAGATCAAAGGATCTTCACTCAAAATTATATAGAATTGCAGTTCTATTAGACAACGATTTGTACACATATCACCACATTAGTACCAGTAGGAACCCTGCAGACTATTTGAGTCGCCCTAGCTCACAATTTGTTAAGGAAAATAGATCAATTGATCTTGACGAGTTAGAAGTAGAATATTTAGCCCTATTAGGTGACGAGGAACCGATTGATTTTTTTGGGATTGGTAAAGAAGAGATGAGGGGATTTCAATTAGAGGACCCTGAAATTAAGGTGGCAATTGATGAAATAATAAGATTAGAAAATACACTCGTAGGCTTAAAATCTCCCCAGGATACAGATAAAAATTAAGAAACGTCTAAAGAGGGTAGAAATGAACAGTCGAGCCAGACTGGTTTGACCAGGCCCTGTGAGGGATGTGAGTCAAATACAGGTAGCTCAGACATTCCCGGAGCTATCATACCATCGAAATGGGATGAATTCAGTAGTAATACTGAAAAGGAGTTTCCTTCTATAAGAGGGAACAATCCTGGGTACAGGGATAGATGCCTAACCTCTGGGACTATCCACGGCAAACTGAAAGAGGTAAAAGTAAAGGGCAGTACGCATGCGTGTGTTACTGACAGCAGGTCAATTTTAGAGGGGAGTGAAATTGAACCCTGTAAAGGACAAGTTCTGACGGTGGAACTTGCCAAGACCAGAGCTACTGTAGAAGTTACTGGCACTAAGGATAATCGGACTGAATCCCAAACGTCCAGGGATTCAGACTTGGAGAGGGACGAGCCGTTATGGATACGACAAGCTCGGGCGGTGGAGCTTGCAAAGACTAGGACTATAGAAAGGGTCACTAGCATGGATAATTGGGCTGGGTCTGGAATACCCGCAGACCTAGGCAACAAGAGGGGTAAGCCGCAGGAAGACTTTCCAAAATTTGATATTTCGGGCAGAGCTCAAATTAATAACAGACCAGAAACTTCAAATTTGGGGGAAGGGAATCCTTTTGTTGTGAAATGGTTAAGAGATCTTCAGTTGATCCTAGTGGAAGGAATATTGTATGCAATAGACGACTCAGAAAAAAGGAAACAGATACATCAATTTAAAATCATCCTACCAAAAAAACTAATTAGAGGAATCATTAATCTTATGCATACGAGCCTTTTCCTAGGAGCACACATGGGGACTGTAAAAACCTTGAATAAGTTAAAACAAAGTTGTATTTTTGAAAATATGTACTGCCAAGCTGAGGAAGCAGTAAAGAATTGTGATCTATGTTTGAGGAGGAATAAAGTTAGCAACATATATCCTAAATTGAGAGAAAGTATTTTCCCTGACCACCCATTCCATGTCTGGTCAATGGATACCACGGGAAAATTACAGCTTTGCGCTAATGGTGACCAATATATAATTATTGCGGTAGAGCATTTTACTAAGTACACGGTGATAGCGCCAGCCAAAGACCTCAGGTCAAAATCAATGATAAAATTTATAATAAAGGAAATCATATCCCATTTTGGAAATATGGATTTCCTACTGTCTGATAATGCCACATGCTTTACAAGTAAACCCTTTAATGAAATGGCCAAGGAATTAGGATTCAAAATTATACATTCATCGCCAAGAAACCCCCAATCTAATGGATTAGCAGAAAATAGAGTAAAATGTGTAAAAAGAATACTAACTCACTACCACGATGAGATACATAGAGGAAATTGGAGTGAATTCTTACCATTCATACAATTAGCATTAAACACTAGTATAGACACTAGCAGGAAATATACACCCTTTTTTCTACAACATGGTTTCGAAGCGAAATCAGTATTTGATAACATTGTTTCTAATCCGAGGGAGGGTTTCTATTCAGAAGATGAATGGGTATCTAATCTTGTTCAAGAAGTATTTGTCAGCCGACAAATATGTATGAACGAATTAAAAAGGGCCCGAAAAGGTCAAGCGGCACAATACAACAAAAAAATATTGGAAATCGAAAATTTCCATAATAATTTAGTGTATGTAATCCAAGAAAGTTCATCAAAAAATTATTCATATAGGGGACCTTATCTAGTGTTATCGGAATTATATAAAAACGTCTTTTTGCTACAGGAGTTAAAAACCTGTAAACGCAGGTTGGTAAATATAAGACAACTTAAAAAAATAAATGACCACGAAAGGTTTTTAGCTATGAACCCCGAGATAGCAAAACAAAGGTCAAAGGTAGATGACAAGCCCTTAAATCCTATACCAGATGAAATTGAAGGGGGGCAAATAAACAAAACACAGATAGAGGAAGAGATCCCCCATAATATTTGGCAATGTAATTTAAAGGGAAGTTTATTAAACCAAATAAATGAAAATAATTTGGAAAGTGTAAACCAGCCTTATATTACGACTTCAAGTGAGGAAAATGATCCTAGTAACACAGGAACAAACACAGAATTGAGATTACCAGAGCCTCAATTACAACCCATGGACGAAATAACCAGTGAGGAAATAAATGACAATTCGGAAGGAAATACTTCGATGCAAACATTTGATAATTACGAACAAGGAAGATTTATCCATGAAAGAAAGGCTAAATCAAAACCACTAAATTATAAAGATCCTAGTTTAAAGGATTTTCTCGGCGGAAAAATAGGAAAACCTTAATAAATAACAAACTTACCTTATTATAAATTTAAACCTTCAAAAGGCTGCTCCAAGCCAGTATCCTCGGGAGAAATACAAAATCCCTCAAAATCTGCGACATGAACAGAGTATAGTTTAGTTTCTTTTCTCGGTAGGTGGGTATGAAAGTGTTCAAGGGTAATTAATGAAATCCCACCGCTGCCACCAGTTGTATGGTTGCCCCTACTTAACAGGGCTAATAAATTTGGTAGCGTGATATCGACTGAGGCGTTGGATAAGAATCGGTACTCAGAATTCAGTGACAACTGATTTTATTATAAAATAAGATAAAATGAAAAATATTCTAATTCTATCTGTTGGCTATTTCCAAACCTCTTCTAAGGTCAAAAGATCTACTTGTTCACATCCACCGATGTATACCGAAAAGAAAAAGATTAAGTTAATCCTAAGCTAACAAATGTTTCAACTTAAAAGGGTTGCACTTGAACAGCTAGTCAAGGCTTGAGTTCTGGGCTATAAAATCCTTTAGTTCAAGCTATTTTTGAGCTAAGCTAAGAATAACCGTACTTGCTTTAATTCCAATTTTTATTAACCTAAACCAAGAGATTCTTTTATTATTTCTTGATAGGATTGTGTATTACTTTGACCTTTATTTAGCTTTAATTTTAGCAGGGAAACTTAATTGAAAATATCTGGACATAAAGGTTTAGAAATTCTTAAGCTGGTAATATTGTTCCCCTTTTTCCCCTGACCTTTCCTGTATAAACATTAAGGTTACTTTTGTATAAACAAGCAGTACGGGTTAACGAAATGAAAGAGTGATAAAAAGGGAACGGTGTTCCTCTTCGTATAAACGTCTGAGGGTTGCACAAAGGGGGGGGGGTGTTAATTTATGTTATTGTCCGATAATTCCAATTTTGGATATAAGGTCCTTATAAAGTCAAGCTAAGCCTCAAGGGACTCTAGGCTGAAAAAGGGAGAGCCCAAATGCCTTCCTTCTTTAAACTCTCAGTTATTCAAAGCTTAAATTTCTGGAAAGAAATTTACTTTGGCTTATTCTAACCTTAAAAAAATGCTGTTTTGTCCAGATGGTTCAAGCCTTGTTTAGGTGAAAATACGAATGAAATTATAAGTCCCAAAATCATCAATTTCTCTTATGTACGTATTAAAATTTTCTCCTAGTGACAGAAAGCCTTTTTGAGGTTTATCTTCTTATTTTAACCTTTATCTTCAAACTTTTATCCCCAAGGAGAATTTCAGGCAGACAGTGGTAGCTTATCGTTATTACAAAGTAAACACTTACTCTTCGTTCGATTTCCAAAAAAGACTACCCTGTTTTCGTTCCTCAATCTCTATTTTAAGTTCTATCTATTTTGTTCTTCTTTCCTGTCATTGGTCAGAGATCAGTTTGATGTCATCCTAATGATAGTTCTTTGTTTAAAGATTGGTTTCCGCTTTTACTATTAAAAAACCCTGTTTTTTGGTCATGTGATTCAAATCGCGTAATATACTTGTCGTTGACCCCTCGAGTTTGAAAAGGCAGTCCGCTAATTGTATTAGCATTTTATGGTCCTTGTTGAATCAAGGGTACAATTGTTCAAAATCCTTACATAAAGAAATTTAATACTTCGTTACTGCAAAAGTCATACTTTGCTATCTTTACAATTTATTCAGGTTATGATGGCTTTCCCACATTTTTACAACTGTCAGAGAACAAGGACTGAGTTTCCACCCATGCCACATGCGACTAGGCTGTATATGAAATTGTACATGCTGTAAGAGTAAAAAATCTGGTAGCATATTTTGATGTGCTCTGGTTTAGAAGAGCTGATTTATGAGGCTGGAATTCCAGTAGAAGAAACCACAAGGAAAGTGATGAGTGGAAAACCGTATTGCAAAGCTTTTGCTGCTCATACCTTAGTTCTTGAGGCTATATCTGTTCTGTACTGGGAAGCTTTTGATGATTTTTGGATCGATTCAATGATCTATCGTGTATTGCCATTTTCGAAGAAACTGAAGGTTTATTATAGAACTTGAAAATCTCAAAAAAGGATGCTCCTATTAATGTGAACATTCAGTGTCTTAAGTAAAAACTTGCCACACCACCCACTAGTGGGAATGATTGAGTATTCCTGTGCACGCTCAAAACCCCACAAGTTGTGTAAACTCTAAACAAGAGATATCTCCAGGGTACATCCGACATTCTGCAATGGACTGTTAAAAGTGATAAGGTGAAATGCCAATTTTAATTCCATTTCCCCTGATCATGCAATAGAATCCACTATTACTTTGGATGCAAAGACAAAGGGTGGAATGACAGAGATTACCATGAGTGAGTTGGGACTTATAAAGTAGAATTTAATTAACCCTTCCTTTTTGTGCCTCATTCTCAGCTAAGTTCAGCGAGATGCTGCATATTGTACCTCAAGGTGAAACTGACACCACTCACTACGAAGATTGCCCTTCCTGTAATAGCACAAATCTGTTGTTAATGTGAAATGTGTTCTGGAATCCAGCCTCAACCCTTTTTGATACAGTGATAAAGATTCACTCAATATTCATATTCTTGGACAGTCGGTAATGAGATTGCTGACGGTCTTCTCGGCGTGTGAGCTATTGGAAACGGAACACTTGAGCTGAAGAGATGAAGCTGCCCTTAGCGAAGTGAAGGTCACGAGCAATGAGCTGGCGAAACAGAAAAGAAAATCCGGACTGTTAGTGTTGTGAATAGTTTGATTAATGTTGAACTTTGGACTGTCAAAAGGGTTTTGGTGAGTGTTGACATTACTAGCGACGCAAGGTTTCACCATCAAAAAATTTTGTTTCATGAGCTTCTCCTATATACATCTGTATAATTGAGAAAAGTGCCATTTCTGGGAAGAATATATTTCGGTCAGGAACCAAGTCAGCTCTTTTAGAGTATCAGGAAATAAAAATTAATTTGAATGAGTGGCCTGATACCGTCGCGATTCACAGGTAATCGACTCGATAAAAGATGGTAGACTTAATGTCGTAATTCTGAAGTTATTGAGAGCTCCGAAACCATTGAAACCTATGCAAAACGAAAATCTCTACTCTTGTATCTTTTAAGGATAACTTTAAAGAACTGCATGTCCTTGTAGATAGATATGATGGACTATTCAGATATTGTGACACAGAAGGCTATATGTTCTGCTTGAAGAACTCGGGTGGTTGCCACGAGCACGAGGATTTCCTTATAAATTGGCAGCATTTCTAGGTAGACACTCAAAACTAGACGATTGGAACTCGATACAGTCAAATTCCAAGAAAAAAAAAAATTAATTCAACTTTAATTTAACGAATTTGAAAACTTACTTCTTGTCTTGCCAGCAGTTTTAAGTGTTCGGCTCTCTGGAGGCTTTCAAGACCGGAGGAAAATAGTGATATTCAGCAGAAGTGGAAGCATTAATACTGTCTTTGAACAGCGTTTGAGTTGTACCAGAAAGAGGTTGATACTAGAGTTGTGTTACACACGGACTGCTAGAAAAGGGGTATCAGTATTGTATATGTCGATGCGAAAAACACAGACATTGTTGTCCTTTTGCTTTATCATTATAAGCTTTTCCTTGGATACTCCTCAAATTGTAAAAAAGGGAAACTGTATGTCCGATTCCATGCCTGTGCATCAACTTTACAGGAATTTACCAAATGATCTAGTTTTTTTTCATGTGCCTTTTTTCATGCTCTTTCGGACAGTAATATAGTTGGTTTTATGTTCTCTAAGGGTAAAAGAGTATTGGTTAAGCCTATCGAGAAATGGGGAATACAGGAAACGGATTGCTTTACTTGTGGAATAGATAGAGCAGTCTAGGCTTGATCCTTCTGTGTAAGAAAACTGGCTTTATATTTGCAGGCAGTAGCGGATCCATGATTTTAGGAGGGGGGGGGCGACTCGTTGCGAAAAATTCCCATTGCTAAATTAAGCCTAAAGTGCCTTACTGATATTGCAAGTTGTATGCCTCTGCTTCTATCCGTCATATAGCTGTCGGTTCCGTAACGCTATCCACAAAACTACATTTACAGAAACCCTATCAATGCTATATAACAAATTCTCGTCTCCCATTTCCACTATTAGCAAACCTATCAATAACACTTTCTATACTTATTACAATATCAAGGTGAACATGAGAAAAAGCAAGTCCGGTGAGTCTTTTCTGCTTCATTTCATTTCTTAGCCACGTTTTCAATCTTCTCTAGGTAGAAAAACTTCGTTCAACAGATGCCACACTGACAGGTAGGGTCATGAGAATCTGCAAGAGCGCTGAAATATTCGGGAAAATATTACCATCGTAGTTCTGTTTCTGTGAAGTTTCCCCTAATGTTTCAGGTATTCTACCTGTGCCTGCATTGCTTTCTCTCTGACGAAGCCACCGAGTTTTCCATATTGTCGCTTCTCCGGCCAGGGCAGATTCACAAACCGATTGGGAGGGGAAACCCATTACTGACCAGTATCACCCTGACAAGTCATGAATCATATTAGCGAATTGTTGTTAGTTCGTTTCCATACAATTTATTGGCAAGAAAATACTGAGCTTAAAAGTGTCCACCGATTCAACGGAAAAACGGCTTTCTAAGTCCTAAATGATTGTGTCCAACAGGGGAATAAAAACTCACAGTCTAAAATATTACCCGTTTGAACTGAATGGTACATTAATCCGATTTGTTTACTTTTTCGCTATCCTTGGGACTATTATTTCTAAACCTAACTCGGTTGCCACTTTAGTTACCTCGTCAAATGTGTTACAAAACTCGCTTTCACTTTCACGACACTTGACTTGCTGCTGGATAAGAAGGTCCTTAACATGGCGTGCTGCAGACGTGAGGTCTAAGCTCTTCTTCTGAAATAGCCGACTGAGTGGTAAAATCAGTCCAGATACGTCACTAAGAGAGTAAATGGTTACTATCAGGTCGGAGGATATGACAACAGTCAATAAGGATTTTGCTTTTGCTCCAGTTGTGCATTATGCCCAGCTGTTGATGGTCTAAAGAGCTCCCACTATCTTAGGGAGCTCTAACACAAACTGCATTAAGGAACCTTGCCTTTCAATCCAGCGCGTTTCACACATGCCAGTTACTTGTGCTTTCATTACTCAGGTTAAAACATAATTTCGCTTTGCAGAAGCACCATAAGAGCACCTATTTCTTTTATTATTCCGATGGAGTTTCTAACACTCTGGACACAAGATGTTTTTGACATGGAAAAATTTAGAGCATGGTTGAAGTATGGGCAGCGCAGGGCATTCTTTGCTAACTTTTGAACTTCCTTTACAGCACCAAAATGTTCTGAAACCATCATAGCACATCCATCAGTGCCTATGTCCGCACAGTTTTCAAAGTCTAGCCCAAGAAATTTAAGAATATCCAACAAAACATTTCCAAGGGTTTCCCTTTAATGGTCTGTTCAAAGTTTCCACTACTGTCCGAGTAACATGTTTCGTGTAGGTCTAGGAAACGAACGAAATCACCCCCTTTTCTGCAATTCGGCTGTTCAAAGACATAACCGTGAATGTGGCTTTTCGACATTTTTCAAAAACAGTTTTGAAGTTTCAAAAACTAAGAATCGCTCCATCTTTTTTTCTGAGCTGATTTGTCGGAAAAAAAATTATACTATAAGGTTGGTAATTTTAAGCCTGATTTTTCTATTTTATTCTCACTTTGAAAATTTACTCATACACTGAGCTATTGATAAAAAACAATCACATTCACGGTTTTATCGAGGGATTTCAGAGAAAGACTCGCAAAACCATGAATGTAGCGGAGGAAAGGTAACATTCCTGGTTTTGCCTTGAGAAGCCATGGCAAAACTGTAATGTTTTATTATTTTAGCACAGAAGCTAAGAGCTAGTTGATTTGAAAAAATAAGATTATAATGTAAAATCTACTTCAAGTAAAATGGTTTAAAAGTACGAAAATTAACTGGTACGCCAAACTTTCACTGCTGCATCGTTGAATCCAGTGCATCGTCGTAACTTTCTTCGTCTGCCAAATCCCGGACGCCAACACTAACCGGTATGGAATCCCAGAAATGTCTCTTTTCAAGTGGAGCATACCGCAAAAGAGTGTCCATGATTTTCTTCTTTTTCGTCTCTGTCATGCCTCTGTTCGTGCTTCTACATTCAGGTAAAGGCCCTTTTTTCTTCATACTTTTCTTTAAGAATTTACACTTGATGTAAGACTCTTACATCAAGTGTAAAAATTTTTAAACCAAAATATGGTTCGGATTTTGCTGCGTTACTTGACACACTCATCAGCTGCGTTGGCACCACTCTACAAAGAAGCCAGATTGTAAAAAAAAAAAATAACTCATAAGGCAAATTTTCAAGATGAATCAAAATTTTTCCTAAGACACTATAGATTATCGTATATTTTTAGTTGATTTTTAAAGATTGCAATTGAACAGCAAGAGATAAAGCAATTTTGGAAAAATAATATTGAATGTTAATAATTTTCTTTAGTTTTACTAATAATTGACCATTTTTGGAGCAGTTTGGAATTTATTATTGATTTTGAGAGAATTTTTGTCAGTTGAGATAAATATTTAAGGAATTTGATAAAGTATAGATATATCACCCATTTGTCAACTATATAAAGCTGATTTTCATATTCAGCATGATTGATTACATCATATTGCATTCTCAAACCTTCTGCTGCTTGCTGATCACCCAAAACCTAAAACATCAACATTTCGATGGTGTGGCTTCCTGACTAATTGGCAAAAGGACGTTTTCAGAAAACCTCAGGAATGGCTAAGAGTATTAAGTTAATAATTTCAAGGCATATTGAAAGGGATGTTGAACTAAATCAAAAGACAATATGCGCATTCAAGATATTAAAATCTCAAGATCAAGTTAAAATCTTGGGCATGTTGAGGAGGATGATCTACTAACATTTGTCTCTACTTAGGGTTTTAACATACCGATAGTTAGAATGGCTTCAACACGATAAAAGTCCAAAATTTTTTCAGATTTTAAATCAATTTAAACAAAATTCCACGCACCCATTCATCTAAGGTTCTATAGTACAACTATCATAAAAAAATTATTGCAAAATTTGTCCAATGTAAAAATCGCAAGCCAGAATCTTGATTCATATGGAGAGAAACCGAAAAAGGTTTACACGCCAATCAAAACACCATATCAATTCAAAACGAACAGAAATTAATGAGTAAAATTATTTTCACAAAAGTAGTCGTTCAAAAATAATAAGGGGTTACATTAGGCCTCAAACGAATGAAAAAAACAAATAATAATTCAAGAGTAAGACGAACATAAAACGACCATAAAATGAGTCAACCTCAAAACGAATTGAAATTACAATAAATAGTCAAGTTGAACTTAAAATCGATAGAAACTACCACAGAAAGGAGTAGGATTTACGCCTCTTATGCCTTGTAAAGACCAAAACATCATTTGCACTTTACTGAAAACAAAATGCATTTTAAATGTTTTATCTTTATTAGAGTTAATATAGAAAATTTTTGAAACTTTCAGGAATGAATGTCAATATTTATTAAACTGTCAATCTAAATTTCATTAAATCTATTAGGTAGTCTTGGTTAAGTTTATTAGATCACAGCTCGAAATAAAAATTGTTTTCAGTGAAGTGCCAGTGACGTTTGGTCTATACAAGCCACAGAAGGCATTAGTCCAACTCCTGTTTGAGTTAGTTTCGGATCGGTTTAAGGTTAAGTTATTTATTGTAATTTTTGTTCATTTTTGGTTTCACTTACACACTAATGGTGATTTATGTCCGTTTTACATTTAAATTTCTATTTGAGTTTATTTGCGCTCGTTTTAAGTTCAATGCAGCTGTTTAACTTCTTTGATAAACTTCTATTTTGGATTTTTTTAAATTAACACCAAAATAAACAGTACACAAATCCGCTTGGAAAAGAAAATGTCAACTTTTTATTTGCATTAGATTGCTTGAATACCTATATGTGAGGAAAAATTCACTAAGAGGCAATAAATTGCTGCTAATTTCTTTATGTGCCTTGTATTGGATGAGAACCATAGTAACAAACACAATATCTACATCTTTCAGTACTTAAAGAAACAATCTCCTTGGAAAGTAAACTATTCAGAGACCAATATAAACCAGGTAAAATGTACAAATTAAAGGATATGAGATTTTTGGAATGGTTCCTCTAAATCGTGTGTTATTTGTTGACAAAATTGCATTTGGAGTAAAAAAGTTTGGACTTCAAGCTAAACGCAAAGAGAAACCAAGTCCTTCTAAATATTAGATCTTGAGTATCCCTTAGTTCTATGGCTATCTACCTTAGTTCTACCGTAGGATGGATGGATGATAGACCAAATCTAACAACAAGGAATAATGAAATTATTTCTTATACAATCCTGAAAAAGGCTTATGCCAGCTTCCCGTCTCTCAGTCAAACTGCCTGTCTTGGCATTGTCAGTAGAGATGACCCTAAAGGTCCGGTACCCACACCATATATGGGCATAGAGTCATTAGGGAGAATGATTGCGTAATCGGTCAATGACCTCTTTCTCCAGGTGTGATTTTGGCACGCTCTTAGCGAATGTCAAGGTCAATGTTGTTATTGTTTCCGAGGCAAAATGCCAAGGTCAATGTTGTTGTTGTTTTGAACAGAGTCATTAGAGAGAACACGTGGTTAATGGGGTCAATGTTATTGTTGTTGTTTTGGACACGCTCTCAGCGAATGTCAAGGTCAATGTTGTTATTGTTTCCGAGGCAAAATGCCAAGGTCAATGTTGTTGTTGTTTTGAACAGAGTCATTAGGGAGAACACGTGGTTAATGGGGTCAATGTTGTTGTCGTTCGAAGCAAAGTTAATGACACTTCCTTCCTGTTCGAGGCAGATGTTATGATCCGGAAATAGTATTTGTTATTGTTATTCGAGCCAAATGATGTTGTCGTTCGAAGCAAAGTTAATGACATTTCCTTCCTGTTTGAGGCAGATGTTATGATCCGGAAATAGTATTTGTTATTGTTATTCGAGCCAGATGTTATGAGGTTCCGAGAAACAGTTAATGACATTTCCTTCCTGTTCGAGGCAGATGTTATGATCCGGAAATAGTATTTGTTATTGTT
>JAQQPU010022785.1:0-13738 GCA_029168905.1 Artemia sp. Kazakhstan ARC1039
TGATAACCCCTTATAACTAATGGACCCCCCCCCCCCTGGGGGGTGTTTTTTGGGGGAAAGAGAAAAATACTGCAAAACTTTTCGTTTTTCAAGAATTTATAGTTTGGCCTGCTATTTGTATGCTGGAGAAAAACTTTCAGCAATTTTTAACAACACACACCCTTTTAAAAATCTGGACACAAACAGTAGTGTTTAATTTAGTTTCATGCCTCCTCTAGTTGACCTGAAATGGAAAACTGGATACCATTAGCAAAAAATCTGTTTACTTTCATTGATGGCTTCGATACACTTACGCTATTTTGATTTGGTTAAATTTTAAGAGCAGAATTAGCCCCGTAAGTGTGAACATAATACCCTCAGTCGTTCTTGGGATACTGCTGAGATTCCTTATTGGGAATTAGCATTAACGCAGCGCATTTTGATTTAAACTTAAGGCAACATTTAGTTTCTAAACATAAAGACAAATGAGAGGGTGGGCGTCGGAGGGGGACTAGTTTGCCTCCAACCATTTTTGACAATTAAAAAGGGCATCATCCCTTTCTATTTTCAATCGAATCAGCCATTTTCGAAACTCTTACGACAACTCCTTCGATACGAATTGCACTGATCTAAACAACAACAACAACAACAAGAAAAATAATATATTATAGCCACATCAATCTTTACTATAAAAATGTCAAGCCATCCAATAACTTTCGACGATTAAAAAGGGCACAAGGCCTTTCGATTATATAGACCTTATATGCCCCCAGGACATAAATTACAACCCTTATTTTAAGGGCTGTGAGAGTGTTTGTCATCCTCTAAGACCAAATTTCCAGAACTTTCAACTACGTTGAACAAAATGGCTATCTCAAAATTTTGATTGGATGTGCCTGAGAAAATGGTGGGCTTGATAGGGGCGTTAGTCACTATCCAATCACTTTCAACTATTAAAAAAGGCACTAGCCCTTTAAATTTCCAATCAAATGAGCCCTTTTGAAGTTTCTACGACAACGCTTTCAATAAAAACCTTATATGCCCCAGGGCATAATTTACAACCCTTGCTCTGAGGGCTGGGGGTGTTATCCTCAAAGACCTAATTTCCAGAACTCTCAGTAACGCTGAACAAAATGGCTATCTGAAAATTTCAATTGGATGTGTTTGGGGGAATGGTGAGCGTGAGAGGGGGGTTAGTTACCCTCCAATCACCAATCACTTTCAACTATTAAAGAGGGCAGTGGCCATCTCAATTTCCAATTGAATGAGCCCCTTTTGAAGTTTTTACGAACACTCTATAAAAACCTTATATGCCCCCAGGGCACAACTTACAACCTTTGCCCTGGGGGCTCTGGGAGGTTTGCCATCCATAAATACATAATTTCCAGAACTTTCAACTACGTTGAACAAAATGACTATCTCTAAACTTTGATTGAATGTGCTTGGGGAAATGGTCGGCGTGAGATGGGGGTAATTACTTTCCACTGACTTTAGACTATTAAAAAGAGCAATTTTAATTTCCAATCAAATGAGCCCTTTTTGAAATTTCTACAACAACTTTATATATAAACCTTATATGCCCCCATGCTATAACTTACAACCCCCTATACTGAGGGCTCTGATGGGGTTATCATCTTAAAAGACCTAGTTTCCAGAACTTCTGTATACGTTGAACAAAATAGATATCTCAAAATTTTGATTGGATCTGTTTAGGGAAACAATGGGTGTGAGAGGGGGGTTAGTTGCCCTTCAATCACTTTCGGCTATTAAAAAGGCACTAGCTCTTTCAATTTCTAATTGAACTAGCCCTTTTTGAAGTTTCTACAACATCGCTTTCTATAAGCCCCAAGGACATAACTTATCACCCTTGCCCTGAAGATTGTGGGGGGTGTGTTCTAATCAAAAGTATACTTTCCTGAACTTTAAACCGCGTAAAAGAATGGCTATCTCAAAATTTCGATTGTATGTTTTTGGGGAAATGGTGGGCGTGGAAGGGGTGATAGTTGCCTTCCAATCACTTTCGACTATTAAAAAGGGCAATATCCATTTCAATTTCCAATCGAATGAGATCGTTTTGAAGTTTCTACGACAACAAGTTCTAAAACGGCACTAGCCCTTTGAATTTCCAATCGAATGAGCCTTTCTTCAAATTTCTACGACAAAGATTTCAATAAAACTTATAAGCCCCCCAGGGCATAACTTATAACCCTTGCCGTGAACACTCTGGGAGGAGTTTTCTAATCAAAGGGTAAACCTTACATGCCCCCGGGGAATAACTTACAGTCCTTACTTTGAGGGCTGTGGGGGGAGTGTCATCCTTAAAGACGTAATTTCCAGAACTTTCAAGTACGTTAAACAAAATGGCTATCTTAAAATTTTGGCTGGATGTATTTGGGGAAAAAGTGGGCATGAGAGAGGGGTTAGTTGCCCTCAATTCGCTTTCGAGACTATTAAAAACGGCACTAGCCCTTTGAATTTCCAATCGAATGAGCCCTTCTTCAAATTTCTACGACAAAGATTTCAATAAAACTTATAAGCCCTCAGGGCATAACTTATAACCCTTGCCGTGAAGACTCTGGGAGGAGTGTTCTAATCAAAGGTTATTTTCCTGAACTTTAAATTGTGTGGAAAAAATGGCTATCTCAAAATTTCGATTGGATGTTTTTGGGGGAATGGTGGGCGTGGAAGGGGTGTTAGTCGCCTTCCAATTACTTTCGACTAGACTATTAAAAAGGCCAATAGCCATTTCAATTTCCAATCGAATGAGCCCTTTTTGAAATTTCTAAGACAACTCGTTCTATAGAAACCTTATATACCCCAAGGGCATAACTTACAACCCTTACTTTGAGAGTTGTGCAAGGATTGTCATCCTCAAAGATCGACTTTCCAGAGCTTTCAACTACGTTGAACAAAATGGCTATCTTAAAATTTTGATTGGATGTGTTTGAGGACTAGGTGGGCATAAGAGGGGGGTTAGTTGCTCTCCAATGGCTTTCGAGTATTAAAAAGGGCACTAGCCCATTGAATTTCCAGTCAAATGAGCATTTTTTGAAGTTTTTACGACAACGCTGTTTATAAGAACCTTATATACCCCCAGGGTATAACTTACAACCCTTGCCCTGAGGGCTGTTGGGGAGTGTTCACCACAAAAACATAATTGTTATCTGGAAATCAACGACGCTGAACAAAATGGCTATATAGAAATTTCGATTGGATGTGTTTGGGGAAAAGGTGGGCGTGAGAGGGGGGTTAGTTGTCATCCTCAAAGACCTAACTTCGGGAACTTTCAACTACGCTGAACAAAATGGCAATCTTATAATTTTGATTTGATGTGTTTGGGCAAAAGTTGGGCGTGAGAGGGGGGTTAGTTGCCCTCCAATCACTTTCAACTATTAAAAAGGGCACTAACCCTTTGAATTTCCAATCGAGTGAGCCTTTTTTGAAGTTCCTACAACAACACCTTCTATAAATACCTTATATGCCCCCAGGGCATAACTTAAAACCCTTGCCTTGAGGGGTTTGGGGGAGAGTCCTCCCCAAAAACATAATTTTTTATCTGGAAATCAACTACGCTGAACAAAATGGCTATCTCAAAATTTTGAATCGATGTGTTTTGGGAAATGGTGGGCGTGGAAGGGGTGTTAGTTACCTTCCAATCGCGTTCGGCTATTAAAAAGGGCACAAGCCACTCCGATTTCCAAATGAATGAGCCCTTTTCGAAGTTTCTACGACAGCTTCTTCGATACGAAGTGCCCTGGTCTAAAGGAAAAATAATAAATAATACATTTTGCCAACATTGTTCTTATATGCCCCCTCCCCCCCCCAGGGCATAACTTAAAATCCTTTCCCTGAAAATTGTGGGGGAGTGACCTCCTCAAATTTTTTTTTATCTGGAAATCAACTACGCTGAACAAAATGGCTATCTCAAAATTTTGATTGGATGTTTTTCGAGAAATGGTGGGCATGGAACGGGTGTTAGTTGCCTTCCAATCACTTTCGACTATTAAAAAGGGCACAAACCACTTCAATTTCGAATTGAATGAGCCCTTTTTGAAGTTTCTACGACAATTTCTTCGACACGAAGTGCCCTGGTCTAAAGAAAAAAATATATTGTGCCAACATCGTTCTTATATGCCCCCAGGACATAACTTAAAACCCTTGCTCTGAGGTTGTAGGAGAGTTACCTCCTCAAAAACTTTTTTTCTATCTGGAAATCAACTACGCTAAACAAAATGGCTATCTCAAAATTTTTATTGGATGTTTTTTGAGGGAATGATGGGCGTGGGGGGGGGGGCTAGTTGTCCTCCAATCACTTTCGACTATTAAAAAGGGCACTAGCCATTCCAATTTCCATTCGAATGAGCCCTTTTCGAAGTTTCTACGACAACTCCATCGATACGAAGTGCCCTGGCCTAAGACCAAGAAAAAAAAATGATAATACATTATGCCAACATCGTTCTTTACTTAGGCAGCACTATTGTGCTGCCTATCCCTGGGCCCCCAGGGCCCAGGTATAGGTGTTGTAAGTTATACTCTAAGGATATATATGGTTCTTATAGAAGGGATACTCGTATAAACTTCAGAAAAGGCTCATTTGATTGAAAATATAAAATTCTAGTTCACTTTTAAAGAGTCTAAAGAGACCGAAGCTTAATCTAGTCCCCCACGCCCTTTTTCCCCAAACCTATCCGATAAAAATTTTGAGATAGCAATTTTAATAAAAATAGTTCAAATATCAGATAATAAAAACTCTGAGGTTGATACAAACCCATTTTTCACTTTGATATTGTTACTTTGATATCAGTTTTGATACTTTGATGAATATTTGATTTTTTTTAAAGTTTGATTTTGAAATAAGGAATTTTTAAAAACTTGAAATGTTTTGCAATCTAAAACGAACAAAAATTAATTAAAAAAAAACTCTCGGAAAAATAAGTTTTTCAAAGAAAAGTAAAGTCCATTTTAAACTTAAGGTTCATTTTAAACTTAAGCTCAGCAGATACAAATACCTTTCAAAATTAAAACTCAAAACGACCAGAAATTACTATTGAAGAATAAATGAAACCCAAAACGAACAGAAATTAAATAAGCAATCATAGCAAAAGCATACAACAAGTAATAATATAAATGAATAAAAAGATAAAGCGAGTAACGCTTAGATTGAATATCAATATCAAGCTTAGAATGAAAAAAATTCTTCCTATTGAAGTATAAATGAAACTTAAAATGAATAGAAATTAGATAAACAATCGGTTCTCGCCCTAATAGTTTTACTCCTGACTGTCTTGGATTAAGTAATTAGCTCCTGAAGACCATTTCTCCTTTTGTTTACGAGCCCATCAAGCATATTACCGACCTATCTTTAACCCACGGAGTTTTCCCTGATTTACTAAAGTCAGCCATTGTTATTCCAGTTCTTAAAAAGGGCGATTCAACTGAGATAGGTAATTATCGCCCAATCTCAATTCTTCCTGTTATATCCAAAGTGCTGGAGAGAATCATCTTCAGACGTCTGTCTCCCTTTCTGTTTGATAGTCAGCACTCTGTATCCTTGATTTCTTCTCACCAATTTAGGCCGGAATTCTCAACTTTTCATGCTCTAATTGACGCCACACAGTTCATACGCTCACAACTCGACCTTAAAAAAACTGCATTGGGCTTATTTTTGGATTTTTCTAAGGCCTTTGACATGGTCGACCATAGTATTTTAATAAGTAAATTAAATAGTTATGGTATTCGTGGTGTTCCCCTCTCTTGGTTTGATTCTAATCTATTTGGAAAGGTACAGAGTGTGAGCCTGGGTGGAGTATACTCTCAGCCCTTACCTGTTCGGAGGGGTGTCCCGCAAGGCTCCGTTCTAAGCCCTATTTTATTTCTCTTATATATCAATGATCTTGTTATAGACCTGGGCCCTTCAGTGTATCCTGTATTATTTGCTGATGACAGCAACTTCTTCACCACTGGCACCAATCTACCATTGGCAATAACGTCTGCCCAAGTCCTTCTGAACAGAGTCCAGGCGTGGTGCCTTGCGAATAACATGACCATTAATAGCAAAAAAAGTCAAATAGTATTATTCAGAACCCCTTAGAACAAAAACGTTATTCAACCTGCTCTTGGTCTCGGATACTCCTCCGACATCCTCCCACAAGTGGAGGTTGCCAAGTTTCTTGGTGTATTTATTGACTCATGCTTGTCATTCTCTAATCATATTTCTTACATAGCAGCAATAATTTTGAGACAAGTAGCTATAATTAACCGTGTGAATTATTTTCTTCCTCCTGACATCCTAGTTACCCTCTATTATTCCTTTATTTTTCCTTACCTTTCTTATTGCGGATCTGTTTGGGGAAATACAAAACGGTCCTTCACTAAAAAACTCAAATTTGCCCAAAACCGTGCCGTTAAAGTAGTTTTTTGGCTTCCCCGTCTATATCCAACTCGTGATTTGTATTCAGATTTTGGAATAGCTCCACTTGATCAAATCATACAAAAACTAAACTTATCACTTGCTTACTCTGCTTTCCACAATAATCTTCCACCTCAACTACTAACCTATTATAATATTAAAAAATCGGAAGCCCACTGTCTCTGTTCATTCAATAGAGGCTTTAAAATTCCTAAATACGTTTCAAGTGCTGCCCAGAAATCTCCCATTTACAAATCTATTATTCAATGGAACAAAATTCCCTCCAGTGTTGAACTTGCCACAAGTTTTGCAAGTTGTATAAAAATGTAACAAAACTTGATATTATAATTTAATTTTTCCATTTTTAACAAATTTGCTCTAATTACCAATGTTTTATTCTTATATTATTTTTTTTCTCAGTGTTATTTTAATTTTTTTTTCTTTTTTTGGTCCTTAACAAGTTATCTTCTAGGATCTTTATTGTTATTGATGTTTGTGTTATGTTTTTATTCAAATTAAATGGAATTGAATTGAATCAATGCAAGCAAACATACAATAGATATTAATGTAAATAAATTAATAAATCTTAAAACAAGTGAAACTTAAATTGAATATGCAAACCAAGCTTGAAACGAACAAAAATCACCACAAACAAGAGTTTGGGTATGACCTCCTTCTCTCACTGTAAAAGTCTAAAACCTACTGCGTCATTGGTGCTTTACTGAAAACTATATGCGTCTTGAACAGTCTTGGAAAATATAAACAACATCAAATTGAATATTTGAAAGAACAAAAGAGAGATGGGCCGAACATTTTGAGAACATGCTTAGCCTAGATAGAGTTGCAGGAAAAAATATAGAGGAAATGAAAAAGTTTGTGATACCTTGGATGTGAAGGAAGATTTGTTTTGTGAGGAGAATTAGCAACAGTACTAAAAGGATTAAAGAATAATAAGGCTCCAGGTACTGATAGGGTAGTATGTGAGTTTCTTAAATATGGTGAATCTGAGGTTAGAAATAAGTTATTGAAGATTATGAATATCATTTTTGAAAAAGGAGAAGTACCTAACGATTTTAGGAAAACCTTAATTAAGCCACTTTATAAGAAAGGTGATAAAATTGAGTGTGGTAATTATCGAGGCATTAGTCTGGTCTCTGTAGGTAGTAAATTACTTAGTAATATGATAATTTTTAGACTGAGAGATGCCATAGACAAAGATTTAAGAGAAGAGCAGTGCGGTTTTAGAAAAGGTAGAGGATGTGTCGACCAAATTTTCACTCTTAGTCTAATAATTGAGAAGTGTCTGAGTTTTCAAACATCTTTGGTCCTCAGTTTTATAGATTATGAACAAGCGTTCGATTCTGTTGATAGAAGAGCTTTAGTAAAGGTTTTATCCTTGTATGGTATACCAAACAAATACATTAAAGTGATTAGTGTTATGTACGAGAAAAATACTGGTGCGGTTAAGGTAGGAAATGAGGTTAGCAGCTGGTTTTATATTAAATCAGGAGTTAAGTAGGGTTGTGTTCTATCCCCCTTTATATGGATTATTTTGATGGACTTTCTTTTAAGGAGCACATACACCATCAGTAGAATACCATATATTTAAAATACAAGATTCTTTCCTTCTAAAGATGATTCGGGCAGAAATTAAACGTTCCCTAATTGAGTTCAAATACCGCTTCCAAGAGTCTAAATTTTTAATCAGCAAAAAGAGAAACTGCGTTCTATCTTCAGTCAAACAACGACGCTAGTCGTTTGAATTTCGCTGAGATAATTGTAGCAAAAAAAATGCAATGCAAAACATTTCTAAGGAAGTTTAAAAGGCAAAAAAATCGTGTGAACGCCTGAGTCATCTGAAAAATCTTAAAGAATTCATTGGACGAAAGATTTACATCCTTGGTCCTCTTGGGCCAATGGCCGGCAGTCCTTACAGCGCAGGACAAAAGAACTGCGTTTGGGATTGGGGTAAATGTGTTTTTTAATTTTAATGTGAAATCAGACTTGAAACGATTAGTACGAAACTATTTTGGTCACCGTTATTGTCATAGAAGTAACCTGTTCCTGTGCAATTAAGCATGTAAGTTCAATAAATCTATTGTCTTTTTATCTGTGTTTATTTCATTTATATGTCTGCGTCTAGTCCAATAATAGGTAACTAGTTCGTAAGTCTCCAAGGTAAATGCTCCCAAAGGAATCTGATCTCTAGATAGCTCAAGAAAGAAGAGGCCACATTTATATGTCTACATATTCAATTTTCTCTCATTAATTGAGAGCGGCGCTAGCCTAGTCGACACAATCTCCAGCGCTATAAGCGGCGCTATCGGAGAAGTCTCTATCGCCACAAATAATAAATTTTTACATTACAAAAATAATTCTTAAATGGTACAAATGGCGCGTGTCGGAAATTGGAGGAAAACTGCGAACTAGTTAGGCTATTTAAACTTTGTAATTTGAATTTAATTGTTGGAGAGATACAGACGTGTAAGTAAATTGACTAGGCCTATAACCGCTAGGCTACGATAGGAAACCCCTTATATCTCATAGGAGATAATAGCCTACCCCAAAATAGGTTAAGTAAAATTTTAAGTTGATATAAACGCAAAAAAAAATGGAAGATCTCAGTGAGTTATTAATAGTGCAAAAGTTAGTCGCAAAAAATATAGAGATTGCAAAATCTATCCCGGAGTACAATGGTCAGTCAGATATTGACGAATTTAATATCCAATTGACCCAGTTTGTACAATTAACAAAAACAGACGTTGGAGCGTTAAAAGACATGTTGCTTCTACGATTAAGAGGCCAGGCCTTAACCTTTCTAAAACAGATCGAACATACCATAGGCAATAACGCCAACTTGCCAATAAATACGGTTGATGACTTGTTAAAAGCATTCAAAGAGAGATTTATAGAAACCAGTTCTATAAATAAATTAAAACACGGAGTAGTAAGCTTTGATTTTTCACAAAATATAAGGGAATATCTCGATAACATACGCATTTCTGTAGAAGCAAAATACGGAAGTGGTTCGGGGCAACTGTATGAAAAAGTCATACTAAATACCTTTTTGCAAGGGCTACCCCCAAAACTATATAGAGCAGCAATATCCAAAAATATTCAGACGTTAGATCTTGCAGTCCAAGAGGTAGAGCGATTAATCGAAGTTGATAAAATGGTTGCTAATCATAGTAATGCAAAAATAAATAGCTTAGGCGACTCAAACGCGAACCTAATCTTCAAGGGTGATCAGGCATCCCCCAATTTCTTTTCAAGGGATAACTCCCCAGTAGCACAAAGAAACAAAACGCCAGAACCCGTTAGCCAGAAAACAGTACGTTTTCAGCCCATTAACCCTACAATAATAAGGTGCCATAATTGCAATCGTGTTGGCTACATAGCGAGAGAGTGCCACTATGTCCCCAATCCCATACCAAGAAATGCTGTCGGTAATACAGAAAATTACGGTAACCATTTGTTCAGAAGAACAAATTTTAGCACCGGTCGTGCAATAGGCTATAGCCAGGGGGGATTGCGCCAATCAGTACCTTATAATGCGTACCAACCAAATTTGTATAACCCTCTCCCCAACAGGCAAACTAATTACCGATTTGAAAACCCAAATACTCGCCAAGGCCAATATAATGCAAGAATGCCATATAGAAATCATGAAAATTTGCAAACAAGAAATGAAAATTTTGTAAGCCAACGGTATTGGCAGTCAACGCCAGCAAACGGCACTGACACGAGACATCCACGTTACCATAATAATACATGGAGAAGACAGACAGACTAAAATCATTTAAATATGCCTACGGAACCTAATACGCCGGAATATCTATTACAGGCATCGACAAATGAAATAAATCCCCAGGGAAACGTTTCGGGCCCCTCAGAAACATAAGTTGGACCCAGAGGGTGCCAGGAATATTTAATAGGTCCAAGACAATATTAGTGCCTTCTTGTAGTGATATTATTAACAAGTTACCTATATTTAATGATTTTTGTGTAGAAAACGTTTACTTTACGGCCTTAGTTGACAGCGGAGCTACTGTAAATATCATAAACTCTTGCATATTTAATATGTTGCCTCTGCACATTAGGCGACAAAGGAACCCTAATAATCCCAATTTAACAAGCGTGACAGGTCACAAATTAAATGCAAAAGGGTCAATTTGCCTAAACGTAAAAAGAGACAATAGAACCTTCATGACAAATTTTATTATATGCGATAATCTCCCATACGAAGCTATTATAGGGGCAAATTTTCTAAGGTCTAATAGAACACTATTAGACGTAGCCAACGAGAAACTTGTATACCCAGCTAAGGTAGGGGAAGAAATTTCTACCTTAAGAAATCGTAACAGAGGTTACGAAGATAATATAACAGTAAACAAAATTTCTAGTGGTACAATGTCGAAGTATTTTGAACCTCATGTCTCGCAAAGACATGGCATACTTGGAAATTTATTCAATTACCCTAAGAGATATTGCAGAAA
Organism: Artemia sp. Kazakhstan ARC1039; assembly: GCA_029168905.1. NCBI lineage: Eukaryota > Metazoa > Arthropoda > Branchiopoda > Anostraca > Artemiidae > Artemia > Artemia sp. Kazakhstan ARC1039. The sequence goes on from JAQQPU010022785.1 coordinate 10,885, forward strand.
TGAAGTATATTTAAATAATAACAGTATTGAAGCTGCGAAAATAAAAATAGGAAATATGCAACAGTACAGATCAAATGAAATTAAGAAAATAGCGGAATTATGGAAGAACATAATAAAACCTAACGTGACGCCACAAGATGCCGCAATGGCGCAGCATAGCGCCGCCATGAATCTAATAAACAATGAAAATGAAGAAAAATATTACGGATTTGCGATAAGGAAAACAAAATCCCTCCCAAAACGATGCAAAAAATCCAAATATCACAGATGATAGAACCAGTAATTAGCAAATCAGAAATATGGTTTGCGACACCGTCTGAAATACCTGAAAATCTGTTATGCGAGGAACAGATTATATCTTATGACAAAGAGGAAGGTTTTATTTGGGTAACCAATAACCATGAAAACGATACAATTACAATTAAAAAGGGGACTTGTTTAGTCCAAATCGAGGTTTTAACGGAAAAGGATTTAAATAGATGGGAAAATTCTAAAAGAAACCTAGTTAACGGTATTAAAACTTCAAATAACGAATATTCCTTGACTAAATCGTAATTTTTAAACAAATTTAAAATGGATCATATTACGGACTTGGAACTTAAGAAAAAAATATGCGAATTATTATGGAAATTTAAGGATGTATTCTCTGCATCTGAAGATGATATCGGGTTAATTCCATTTTACAAACATTCAATTTTAACGACTAGTAATCCCGTTGCAAAACAGCCATATCGTGTGCCATATAAGGACAAAGAGTGGTTAAAAAATAAAATCAATGAATTAGAAAAAAACGAAATCATACGCCCAAGTATAAGCCCGTATAGCGCACCAGTGATCCTAGTACCAAAAAAGAATGGAGATCTTAGACTCGTAGTAGATTATAGGGCTCTCAACAAACAAGTAGTTAGCGATAAATTTCCTCTACCAAGAATAGACGAAATTCTTGACTCAATTTCAAGCAAAAACAAAATTTTTACTTCTTTGGACCTTACCCAAGGCTACCACCAAGTGAAAACAGCCGAAAAGGATGTCCATAAAACTGCATTTTCAGCATCCGAATATGGATCTTATGAATACTTAAGGGTACCATTTGGGCTTAAAACAAGTTCAAGCGCGTTATGTAGACCCCTATTGCACCTGTTAAGAGGATTAAAGAATATAATTCATTTTGTTGATGATATTATATGCGTGGGGGAAAACACTGAGCAACACTTAGCAACTTTAGCTAAGGTGTTCGAGAAGTTCAGGCAAGGCAATTTAAAATGCCGGCCCGAGAAAGTAAATTTATTTCAATCCAAAATTAAATTTTTAGGAGTAGTAGTAACCCAGGGAGAGATATCCCCAGACCCTGATAAAATAAAATGTGTTGAAAACCTCAAGCCCCCCAAAACTATGAAAGAACTAAGAGGAATCTTAGGCCTTACTGGCTACTTTAGAAAGTTCGTACGCAATTATGCCCAAATTGTGAAGCCCCTCACAGAATTAACTAAAGGGAACTCCCATAATGTTACCTGGTCCCAGGAAGCTCAAACTTCCCTAGACCGACTCAAAAAGGCGCTCACTTCTGAACCAATTTTGTCACTCCCTGATTTCGAAAATGGAAAATTTGTGGTTACCACTGATGCTAGTTCAAAAGGCATAGGCGCTATCCTTTCGCAAATAATCCCAGAAGGAAACCCTAACCCTCTACAGGGAACACCCAAACAAATAGAAAAAGTTATATGCTATTCAAGTAAAACTTTATCAAAAGGCGAAAGCAGTTATTCCGCCACAAACTTAGAATTACTATCTATTATCTACCACTTGGACAAATTTAGGCATTATTTAATTGGTAGAAAATTTATATTACGATCAGACCATAAAAGCTTGCAGTACCTGCGCACATTTAAAAACCCCACGGGCATTCTAGCTAGATGGATTATGAAAATCCAAGACCTAGATTATGAATTTGAACATTTAAAGGAAAGACAAAACGCAGCTTGCGACTTTTTAAGTAGATATCCAGAAAATAGTCCGTCGGAAACTGAAGAAAATGAAGTTAATGCTATTAGTGCTAAAAGCAAACATGGATGTAAGAAAAACAAAGTCAAAGACGCAGTAAAAGAAAATAAGATTAACTATTGTCCCTTGTCTTTGGAAAATATAAAAAGAAAGCAAAAAAAGGACGAAGTGTGTGTAGCACTAATTGATTATTTTGTGAATGATAAAGCGTTACCGGATAAATTCAAAACTCTTAGAAAAGAGATAGATAATTTTTACTACGACCTTGATGAAGAAATACTGTGTAGAATTGTGACTGCTGAGACAAATAGAAACCAAACGTCGATAATACCTGTGTTACCACAAAACTTGATAGGGCCTGTATTTGAATATTTTCATTCGGACACAGGTGGACATCTAGGAGTTATGAAAACGTTCCATAAATTAAAACAATACTTTTACGTACAATCGGCACTGACAAAACTTAAAGAATTTGTAAGTACATGCGAAGCATGTAATTTGAGAAAAATTCCCCAGCCTATCCAAATCCTCCAATGGGAAGGGTCCCGGTAGCAAAGTACCCCTTCGATATTATCTCATTTGACCTATACGGGACAAGTGGAGGCTTACCTGTTTCTAGCAGAGGCCATACTTGTATTCTTTCGGTTATAGATCATTTTTCCGGATTTACTTTTGCAAAAGCTTTAAAAAATCAAGATGCTTATGCCACAAGTAAGGCATTAGCAAAATTATTTTTACAATTTGGCATTCCTAATAAAATTTTGAGCGACAACGGGAGCAATTTTGTTGCAAAAGTAACAAAAGATTTAATGAGTTTTCTTAATATAGAGAAAATGGTGACAGCGCCGTACCA
>JAQQPU010022786.1:0-13735 GCA_029168905.1 Artemia sp. Kazakhstan ARC1039
TTTGTGTCTCAAATCATACCCATTGAAAATTATTGTTTTATTTTGTTGAATCAAGTTAAAAGAAGTCTACCTTTCTTTTTAAAAGCTAACGAGGAGAAGGGTGTATGGATGATAAAAAGGTATTTTGTCCAATTAGTTCTTTCAGAAAATTTAATTATCGAGTCTAGACTTAGTTCTTCTTATATTGAATCAGGGCCTGGGTTGTTTATATACGAAGTCATTATCCAATTTTTAATCCATACTTGAACAATGAAGATACTAGCCATTGCAATTTCGCAATGATGTATCTTATGAACGGGACCAGCTCTTCAAGGATTAATGATCACACTTCAAAGAGATTATAGGTCGAATGTATAGGTAGAACGTTAATTTTCTTGCCGTGGCTGAATTGCTAAATATAATATTAAGAAAGAAGTGAGTGGTAATCTTCACCTTCTTTACCAATGTGACAACTATTAAAGTTAAATAGGCACATGTGGTTTTCCTCCTCTGTCTTAGTCCTAAATATAAAAAACAAAGCATTAAACTCATCAAAAATTACAAACTGAAATGGCTCACAAAAAGAGATGGCAGCAGATACAAAATTGTTATTATTTGCTGCTCTAAGAAAATAATTTACAGATGGGACTAATGAACCATCGCACATGTTAAGTAATTGTAGATTACAACTATAATTTCATTTTAAATCTATGCCCATGTGCTTTTCAGCTTCAATAGAGCTTTCTATTCCAAAGTAAAACAATGACTCAAAGAAACAAAATCACGGGGGAGCAGCTTTAGATAGTCCTCTCTGACGTCAAACATCAAACTCCATTTCAGCTCATTCACTATGGGCTCTGGATAAAAGATAAGCAAAGCCACCCTATTTCGTCCCAGACTAGAATTACACGTAGCTTTCCAATATGCAATCCAAATCTCATGAATTTGACCTCAGGTTTAAATTTTCGTCTAAAAATCATAGAGATTAAACCCTTACTATACTCTAGCAATAAACTAAGTTCGGTACATACAAAAGAAACAGTTTAATGTGGAATAGTCCAGGAAGGAAACGCTTTGACCCGGAACAAATTGCAAGAGAAATGATTTTATGATTACCCAACTCAGATAAATGTGCTGATTCCAAACATGCACATTCTGCTCATCTAGCTGTTTCGCAAATATGTTTTTCTAGGTTGAGTTTGATTTTGAGGAGGTAAAATTCGTATTTCCATATAAAGGCGTACAACAACAAAATTGATGTCTAAAATAAGGTAATAGAACACCACTTTTATTTGAACGTAACATTAAAACTTAAGTTTTTGAGGTTGAGGTTGATTTTCAGGGGGGGTGAAATTTGTGATTCCATTTAAAAGCGTACAACAACAAAATTCCTGTCTAGAATAGGGTACTAGATCATGGTAATTATAAGAATTTGTTTTTATTTGATACGTAAAATTAAAACTTAGGTTTTTTTTAGGTTGAGGTTGATTTTGAGGAGGCGAAATTCTTGTTTCCATAGAAAGGTGTGCAGAAACAAAATTAACATCTGGAATAGGGTGATAGACCACGGTGATTATGAAAGTCACCTTTATTTGAAGGTAAAATTAGAACTTTAAATCATCTTTTTAGGTTAAACAATTAATATGTAGCAAACTACTGTTAAACTTTAAATTGTCGATATGAATTGTATAATTTGCAAAGAAAAATATTGTAAGAGTCAGGAAAGGTTGTTTTGGGAGAAAAAGGTTCAGTCTTGGCAAATAAAGCTAGTCGATCAAGGGAACGTGAAGATATCACATCAATTATTAGGGATCCTGTCAATAAGTCATGCAGAGTTTCATAAGCAGGGACTCTATTGAACAGTATTTGTCGTTGTTGTTGCAGGTGACGCAAAGTCAGAGGCGAGAATCTCCCCGTTTATCAGGAAGCTCCAACTTCAAATCCAATTGTATGTTTTGCTGTACGCCACTTAGAACGAGAGACTTTGATAATACGCTAAGAGAGGTTTGTGGAAAGGGAAAAGATGACTAGTTAGGAGCAGTGATGACTAGAATTCTTTCTGTCATTGCCGATCTACATGCTGCTGATGTAGTTTACCATAAATCCTGACGCTCAAACTTTATAACGGAATTTAATATTCCCAGTAAGTATGGCGGAATTCCTTCACAGTCTGGAAAATGAAAATCTGGTCAACCACAAAACTTGAATCAGAACGAGGCGTTCAAGAAAGTTGTCGAGTTTTTCCAGGCTAACGATGAGTAACAATTAACACTGAATGATCTTGTTGGTATGATGATTGAGCTGATGAGAGACTCAGAGGATTCTGGATATAGTGAAAGATGAACACCAACCCTCAAATTTGTGGCTTTTCCTCAACACTTTATTCGTGGGAGACAAAACAGACAGGAAGGTTACGTCAATAGGTCAGTGCATGTTACAAGCCTGTCGGCCAAAGGCAACCGGACCACCTCTTCAGATTGGATCTGCTGTCCAGTTGCATCATCGGTTTAAGCAGCCGCTTTCTAACTAAAATTCTCGGTGCTATGGGTGTCAGCTCATTATATTACAAGACGAAGATCTTTGAGCCTAATGTTTCAGGTTCTAACAGCACAAACATTGAAGGACTGGAAAGAACTTTTTCATGCAACACATAGCTAGGAGCATCGATCACAACGTCCGTACCCTTAATGGTTTCGACACTTTTAAGGGCATGGGCATAGTTGTTTCTCTGACACCACTCTTGAGGTCTTCAACAGTAACTGAGAGGAGAAATTTTGTTACGTCAAGGAAGATGACTGAACTAAACCGAATTCCCATTAAGTATCTCAGACAGACACTAGGTTAACCTAACCTTCTTTATGATCCGCTATTGCGAACATCGATTCTGGATCCCTAAAATTATTGCGAATTGTTATTGAAGATGACCAGACTTTTTCCTGCACCCTTGCCTACCGGGCAGGGAGGTATGAGCGAGCTGCATGTTGACACACAGTCAGTTTCTGACACAGAAGATTCCTCCATTCTCTTCGTACCCATGATAGATATGAAACCAAGTAATCCCACTTGTATCTACTCCACACTCATCTTCATTTGCGAACAGTGTTCTCTATACAATGTGACTTCAGTATTGACCTTCGATCACCCACTTTACTGGAAACCTCTTACCATTATTGCTGCCGAGACTGATGCAAGTCTTATCAAGAAAATCGTCTGGCGGCTGGGTTGTTTCTACACGCTCATGAGTTACCTTAGTGCTGTTGAAAAAATTATGGAGGGCTCTGGACTTCAAGACAGGTTTACGGCGTTTGCACCTTTCTCTCTCAGAACGGCCTTTCCCGACTCTTCCACTATTTCTTCTTTGCAAATGATACAATTAATATCGACAATTTAAAGTTCAACAGTAGTTTGCTATATATTCATCGTTGTACCTAGTACAGTTATAATGCAAAATAACTTTTTTTTATAAAAACTATATCATCTTAATATTTTCTTTCTTGTCATTTGTGCATCTTAAAGTTTAATGGAATCAATTTATTATGTAAAAATGTAGGGTGTTAAACTATTCTTACAGCCATAATATTTCTTTTTATTTACGGGTCATTTACAGGTTCCGGGGTTACAGGTTTTGGGATTTTTTTAAGGTCATATTTTGGTGTGAGTACATTTACAAGACCCATACGATTCAGGATTTAGTAAAGGTGAGGGGCTGCAAAACCTTCCCTTGAACATTTTTTGTACTAAGGAATTATTTCTAGAAAGTTTCAATTTAATGCCACAAAGTTTTTCCTAGTTCATCGTAGGTCAGCATCCTATGAAAGAGAGAGGGTGGAGGTAATCACTTCAAAAGCTCTTGCAGAGGCATGATTTTAGCTCTGGATCCAATCCCGAAGTTTCATTCCCCTAAACCAACTACCTTCCAAAATAGAAAAAAGCTTATCCTATCATTATCTGAAACTTTATATTTGTCTTTTAAAAGTCGTCATACTATTAACAACCAATATTTTCTGTAAATTTTCATATTCGAGTAGGCATTCAAACTCCATATCACACCCTCTCTTCCACAGATAAAACCTTGATAGTGAAGGGTTACATAGAAACAACTTTATTAAGTACACAGGGGGTCTAGAGAGACCCATTCCCTTCTTCCAATAAAACCTCGACCGCCTTTTAACATTTTGACGAATTCAACCTCACACTACAAAAAGCTTTGCCTTTTCTTACCTTATTAAAGAACTGTTGTTTCAGGTCATCAATTATAGTTGTCTGATGTTCCAGCGCACCGTGTACGGTATTCCTAAACTCTTCAATATAAGATAAAAACTTTTTTTCATTTCCTTCTTTCTCTGACCGAGAAGACTCTTGCTTTGCTAGCTGCTGATCAAGAACTGCAACATGCTGCCTTAAACATTTGACCTGTACGGAAAACAGGATTTAAAGAAGAAAAAGTTTTTTTTTATGAAAGGGAAGTGACGTGAAAAATTAGGGTGAATATAATTTATTGTATGTATGAGTGGAACTATCATCCCCTATGTCTTCAGTTCAGGCTGGACTGAGATTCAATCGGTCGCAATATCTTAAGAATGCAAGACATTATTGGTACGCCAAACAATACTTAACATTATTTCATTACTTCATACTTAACACCACTCAACATAACTTCAAGCAATATCACCCTGGTTTCCAATAGTGTACTGAAAAAACTGCTTTCTCGCAGTTTCATTAATTGATTCCTTTCCGGTTCACTCTTAAGACACCGAATAAAAACGAAGCTTTTGGCTTCTCAATTTCAAATCCTGAAGCCAGTGCTTCTATGTCTATCATCTTTTTGGAAGATCCACCGAACTCCCAGTTTATCTCTTAACAAAATTAATTAAAAAATTTCTCCACAAAATACGTTTTTCAAAAAAAAGTAAAGAGCTCCAGCAAACCAAAATGAACAAAAATATAATCAAAAATATCTACCAAGCATACAACTACCACAAATTAGTATCAATAAATAAATGAAACCCAAAACAAACATATTTTAAAATAAATAACAGAGTCAAACTCAAATCGAGCAGAAATTAATATGAGTAGGGTTCTAAGCCCCTATACTTTCTAAAATCCAGAATATAATTTGTACTTTACTGAAAAAAATATATGTATTGTCAGTTTAATATAAATACGCTGATATTTATTCCATTAACTTAACATTACTTCAAGCAATATCACCCTGGTTTCCAATAGTTTACTGAAAAAGCTGCTTTCTCGCAGTTTCATTAATTGATTCCTTTCCGGTTCGCTCTTAAGACACCGAATAAAAACGAAGTTTTTGGCGTCTCAGTTTCAAATCCTGAAGCCAGTGCTTCTATGTCTATCAACTTTTTGGAAGATCCACCGAACTCCCAGTTTGTCTCTTAACAAAATTAATCAAAAAAATTTCTCCACAAAATACGTTTTTCAAAAAAAAGTAAAGAGCTCCATCAAACCAAAATGATCAAAAATAGAATCAAAAATATCTACCATGCATACAACTACCACAAATTAGTATCAATAAATAAATGAAACCCAAAACAAACAGATTTTAAAATAAATAACAGAATCAAACTCAAAACGAGCAGAAATTAATATGAGTAGGGTTCTAAGCCCCTATGATTTCTAAAATCCAGAACATAATTTGTACTTTACTGAAAAAAATATATGCATTGTCAGTTTAATATAAATACGCTGATATTTATTCCTTAAAATCTTAATTAATTTCTTATTTCTTAAAGTTATAAAAATGAAAACATTTATAAGAAGCTTTTTCAGTAAAGTAGAAATTATGTTCTGGCTTTTAGAAAGCATAGGGGTTTAGACCCCTACTAATATTAATATCTGCTCGTTTTGAGTTTGACTCTGTTATTTATTTTAATTTATGTTTCTTTTGGGTTGTTCTATTTCACTTTTTAAGAGTCAAGAGATCGGAGGGCAACTAGCCCCTCCACGCCTTTTTTTCCCCGAACCCATCCGCTACAAATTTTGAAATTGCCATTTTATTAAAAAAAAAAGTTCAAAAATTAGATAACAAAAACTCCAGTGTCGATACAACCCCCCAGGGCCCTGGGGGTAGGCGTTGTAAGTGTTATCCCGGGGGCGTGTATGGTTCTTACGAAAGGGATGCTCGTATAAACTTCCGAGAGGGTTCATTTAATAGGAAATTGAAGGTTCTAGGTCACTTTTTAAGATTCAAAAGAGATCGGAAGGCAACTAGCCCCCCCTCCACGCCCATTTTTCTAAAACCCATCCGATAAAAACTTTGAAAGAGTCATGTTTTCAAAATGTTTCAAAGTAAATATAACGAAAACTCCAGGATCGACATAAAACTTCAGGGCCTGGGGTAGGTGTAGTAAGTTATACCCGGTGGCATATACAGCTGTTATAGTAGGGATGCTCGTATAAACTTCAGAGAGAGCTCGTTTGATTGGAAATTGAAAGTCCTAAATTTTGAGGTAGCCATTTGTTTTTAAATAGTTAAAAATTAGATAACAAAACTAGAGTGTCGACACAACTCCCAGGGCCCGGGGGTAGGCGTTGTAAATGTTGGCCTCGGGGCTTATATGGCTCTTACGAAAGGGATACTCGTATGAACTTCAGAGACGGCTCATTTAATTGGAAATTGTAAATTCTAGTTCACTTTTTAAGAGTCAAAAGAGATCAGAAGGCAATCGGCCCCCACCCCTCCACACCCTATTTTGTTCAAACCCATCCGATAAAAACTTTCAGAGAGCCGTGTTTTCAAAATGGTTCAAAGATTATATAACAAAAACTCCGGGATCGACACAATCCTTCAGGACCCGGGATAGGCGTTGTAAGTTAGGCCGGGGGTGGGGGGTATATATAGCTGTTACGGAAGGGGTGCTCGTGTAAACTTCAGAGAGAGCTCGTTTGATTAGAAATTGAAAGTCCTAGTTCAATTTTTAAGATTCAAAAGAGATCGGAGGGCAACTAGCCCAACCCCACGTCTTTTTTTTCCCAAACCCATCAGAAAAAAATTTTGATATAGCCATTTCAAAGGTCAGATAACAAAAACGCCAATGTCGACACAACCCCCTAAGATCCGGGGAATACGTTGTAAGTTATGTCCTGGGGCTGTATATGGTTCTTATGAATACGATACTCGTATAAATTTCAGAGAGGGCTCGTTTGATTGGAAATTAAAAGTTCTAGTTCAGTTTCCCAGAGTCCAAAGTGATGCAGGAAGCAACTAGCCCCCCCCCTCCACGCCCTGTTTTTTCAAGCCGATCCGATAAAAACCTTGAGAGGCCAATGTTTTCAAAATCGTCCAAAGATCATATAACGAAAACTGTAGGATCAACACAATCCTTCAGGGCCCGGGGTAAGCATTGCAAGTTATGCCAAGGGGACATATACCCTATAGCTGTAATGGAAGGGATGCTCGTATATACTTTAGAGAGGGCTCATTTGATTGGAAACTGAAGGTTCTAGTTCAAGTTTTAAGATTCAAAAGAGATGCTAGCCCTACCGCAGGTCCTTTTTTCCACAAGCCCATCAGACACAAATTTTGAGGAAGCCATTTTTTAAAATAGTTCAAAGGTCAGATAACAAAATTTCCAGTGTCAACAATACCCCCAGGGTACGGGGGCATGCGTTGTAAGTTATGTCCTGGGGCCGTATATGGTTCTTATGAAAGGGATGCTCGTATAAACTTCTGAGAGGGCTCATATGATTGAAAATTAAACGTTCTAGTTCACTTTCTCAGAGTCAAAAGTGATTGGAGAATCAAAAAAGACTGAAAAGCAATCAACCCCCTCCCCCCCAAGCCCTTTTTCCCCGAACCCATCGGATAAAAATTTTGAGATAGTCATTTTGTTAAAAATAGTTCAAACATCAGATAATAAAAACTCCGAGGTTAACACAAACCCATTTTTTTACTTTGATATTAGTTATGATGCTGTGATGAATACTTGATTTTGGAACAAAATGTTTTATTTTGAAATAAGGAATGTTTAAAAACTTGAAACCTTTTGCAATCAAAAACGAAGAAAAACTAATTTAAAAAAAATCGAAAAAGAACTTTTTCAAAGAAAAGTTAAGACCATTTCAAACTTAAGATCAGCAGATACAAATAACTGTTAAAATTCAAACTCAAAACGACCAAATATTACAATTAAAGAATCAATGAAATCCAAAACGAACATAAATTAAATAGACAATCATAGCGAAAAAACATACAACAAGTAATAGAACAAATGAATAACTGTTTTTAAAACTGTTTTTAAACCGATTTTCTTAATGTTTAAATCTGGCTGCCTCCAAAGTTTCCCTTAAAAATCAAATCATTTTCTATAAAAATTGACCAATAAAAATCAGCTTTTCATTTCGAAATTGCTTCTTGCTTCTGTAGATCTTCTTTTTAATTTTTTTTTGTCGTATCTTATTCACCCTCAAATCCCCAAAATATGATAAAAATTAAAAACTCTCCTGAATCCGGGCAACATCATAGTCAAACTTGTCGGGAAAATCAAAGTTACAGGACAACAGCGCCAACACTATGTATGCCGTTCATAATCTTTTGAATTAAACATTGTTCAACATTCAAGCATGGTGTTTTTGATCGTCCAATCAAAGTAAAGAATCATTTCCAGTTACTCTCAATTAATACAACTTATTCTTATCTTTTGTCAGATATCTGTTATACATAGAAAAGTATTGTTTTAAGCGTTTATTTTTTCTAGTTACTAAGTTTTTGCACTAACTCTTGACTCTGGTTAATAAAAAACTTTTATTAAAAATTATGAACATTATGTGTAATTGACACTATAGTCATGCGTAGTTTTGATTTTATCGGTGTGTTATTATAATCTCGTAAGGCACAACACAACAGTTTTTCTATTGTATCTGTACCAAGAGTCTGACAAAAGACACAAAAACAGAATGCTAGTAGAAAATAGTTGAAAACAAGTTAATATGGATCCACAATTAGCCTTGAAAGCCTCTGGCCTTGGAAATTCTCGCTTCTGAAAATGACCACAGATCACTGAAAGATGAAAACTTTACAAAACAAGCGTTATATTTTATGCAGTGTATAATGAAGTGGAGCTATAACTTGATCAACTGTGAGTTCGTGAGGCCTAGGGATTTCTTGAATCTTTTTAGTCTAACATTTTGTAGATATTTTTTATATTCTTTTTGCAGCTTGATTCTTCTTGAAAAAACTAAATTCGATTTCCTCTTGCCCTTTGAGAAAAACCCTAAAGGAATACTTTTACCCCTAAGCTGCAATTATACTATACGTAAAAATCCATTCGTTAAAAAGCCACTTGTGTTCGAGAAGATCTACATGGTCTGGTGCATTGATTAGTGCAAGATAGAAAGTCTTGCAGTATTGAAAATGCTGGCATAAACAGGACAAATACCTATTCGACAATGAATTTAAATGCTTCCAGCTGCAGATATTTAGGCCATTGTTCTATTAATAACTTTTTTTTAAGTCATAATATAATTATCTGACTTTTTAAACGAAGATTAGCAAATATTTATTCAATCGGTATGCAAACAAGAGAGCATTAAAATCCACATGGAAAACTACTGCAACTAGAACTAGTACTACAAACTGCTCACTGCAGTACCAAGCAGCACACAATTGCGCTCCTCCTTCTTCTCAGTCTATTCGAGGCATCTTCCTCTTTACACCTTCTTAAGAAGTTCTTATTTTCCTTAAAGCTTTCCTTACAACATCCTCCCTCCCATTCGGAGACGAGTTGTTTTTCGTTTGGCCCTAGAGGAATTGGCTGACAAAGACTTTTTCTGGTGATGTGTTTTGGGAAACTGAAGAGTTTATACAACATACAATAAGAGCTTTAAACCTTCATTTAACAAAAGCTTTTGTTAAAATGCCATGCATCTGAACTTAGCATAAAAGCTGATTGAGCAACTTCAAGGAGAATAGCGTGACAACTTTAAGGAAAACGTATCTAGCTAGAATTTTGAAGAGCACCCTGTTTTCGAGAAAAGTAGAACACTTCGGACAATGGAATACAGCAACTCTGCTCCGAAACGCAAAGAAATTTAATCTCCTTCCCTATTAAACGGATTACTCAATTCAGTTATCAATTTAAAAATAATTGATAAATTCGAGGTACAAACATTATGATATTTTGAATATTCTACTTTTTTATAGTTTATTTTTCTTTCTTCAGCTTAAAAAAACTATAATTTGTTTGACAAGATTAGCTTAGGTCTTGTAAAATCTTTAATTTCGTCCTAGCTAAATGTCCTAATGAGGATAGGGCTAAGGTTTATTATAGAGTAGAAATCAAGTAGAAAAAAACCATAATGATTGACTCAATTCAGCGGTTTTTCATTTACTACTATTTGCTGCCATAAGTGTTGCATCTCTCTTTAGTAGGCCATATATAGGCCTATTCCTACTAGACCTAGGCTGGATATAGAGGTATGCTAAGCTTACTTTTTCAACTTTTTTTTCAAATTTACTTTATTTGGTATTATGACCCAAGTGGTGGTAAGGTGTAAATAGGCTATCAGAGAAAGGCTAGCCTTTGCTAATGACAAACATGTAAAATCAGTTGGTCCAACTTGTGTAGGCTATAGGCCTATGGGCTAGATTAGTGATATTAGCTTCCCCCATTTAAGGGGGAAGCTAGGATGCAATTGGGTATTTATAGTAGCCTATACAGAAAAACTGAAGCCTATCTAACACAATCTGAAGACACTTTTACTATGCTTTATCCCTTTCCCTATAATATGTAGCTAAATATATAGCCCAAATTTCATATTTACCATTTTCTATTGCCCATCTGTTTTCTGTTCCTTGATTGTTTCAGTAGGCCTATTGATTCAATTTATGGGTACATGGGTTGAAACAAGAGTAAAACATGGCAAAACAAATATAAAATATATATTATTGGGCTATATATTTACACATTAGGGGAGAGGGTTTAAAGAATACAATAAACATAGAAAGAACCACATCTAGAATCTAATGATATCCTAATGAAAAACAGGGTTTCTCTGCCTTGTGAGATGTTGCTCACTCTCTGACAAAGATTTAAACTTTGTTTTTTTGGGGGTTGAAGTGGTAAAAAATGGTTTGTAGGTTAGGTTACACATTTAATATATGCTATGCTTCATTTCTAGTCTATTAAAGTTGGGTAAATTATATCCATTCCTATTTGAAATTGATGATCTTGGCTAATGTTTTGGGCAGTAGAATCTATCCTATGGCATTGCTCCTCCTGAGTTGTCATAAGGAATGTAGGTTGGATCTTTCTTGTTGCTGTCAGACAGTTCTAGGTCCTTTGCTTCAACTGAATTATTGTCACCATTGCTGCTGCTTGTTTGTGTAGCTTCATTTTCTTTATCTTCCTCTGAAAGCTGAGAAATGTTTTTCTCAGGAAGTAGATGTTTGCTCATTACTGAAAAGAGACCCTGAACAGACCACTGTAAAAATACCAAAAATAGGAGAAATATGTTCTGTAATTGCTGAAATATGACCTAACATCAGTAAAACCCTGTCAATTACATAAAGTAACTAAAAGCAAAGCCAGATTTGCAATTGATCCTCACATATTGAGAAATCAAATTATTGACTGAAAAGCAAAAAATGTTGCACAAATACAAAATATGGGTAAAATTTTCCAATTCACCTCCTGTATCTCTGTCTCCATTGATGTCTGATACAAGACTAACAGCCCAACTAGATCCCTTATGGTCAAAGACAAAATACAAGAAATCCTATCTCCTTTCTATAACCCTCAGGGTAAGAAAAAAAATGGATTCAATTTTTCAGGGGTAAATTTTACCCACCATTTATTTTCTAGGGTTAACATGCTTCCTTGTCAATTATAGGCTTATGCTTGTATTTGTGTATTTGTATAAAAATAGAAGGGATGTTGATTGCCCTCCTGTAGCCTTTGGCCTTTAAAAAGGGAACTGAGACTTTTGATTTGCAATAAAATGTGCCCCCTCCTAAGTTTCTAAGATTCTCTTTTCTACTGTAAAATCTATCTGTAAAGAATTGATAGTTTGTATAATTTAATACCCTTATCTCAGGGACTCTGGCTGCTATGTTATCAATGCTTGAATAAGCCCACTTAAAATAGTAGGGTCTATCTTAGAAACTTAGAAGTGGGCACATTTGATTGGAAATTCAAAGTCTTTGTGCCTTTTACAAAGGTCAAAAGCTACTGGAGGGCAATCAGCCTCCCTTCTGGTTCCTTTTCTGCTATCCAGCCCTCCCCAAACCCCTATAATATTGATTGCAAATTTTGGGATATCTGTTTTGTTCAACAACTTCAAAATGTCTAATAATTTTGCCTTTGGGTTTTATGGCTTTAGTGCTAACCTTTATCTTACCCTGCTATGATAGTATGGCCCCTAGAACCACCACATATTCAAATCAAGCTTAAAACAATTAGAAATTACCACAAGCAAGAGTACTTGTCATTTCTGGATAACTTGATAAAGACCTATTTTAAACATTTTCTCATCACTCTAAAATTGAAAAACAAGTCATAAACAAACATAAATTAAAATGAATGATTAAATCAAACTGAAAACAAGGACTTGTCATTTATGGATAACTTGATGTAGACCTATTTAGAAAAATTTCTCATCACTCTAAAATTGAAAAACCAAAAATTGTTCAGACTTCCAGCAATTAACTTTACTATATATTTAATAATCATTCTAATTTCACTAGATTTTCCTAGTAATCTAGATTATTATGGTGATTTCTTTTGTCAGTTGTCTGTCAAAAAAGCAATACTGTTCAAAATAGATATAGTTTTCAGTAATTTACAAATGCCACTCATGGTTTTTAGAAGGTTTAAGATGAAGGGATGAGGGCTGGCACTGCTGTTACTTGGAAACCATGATTAGACTTGTGATACCATTTTGGCTGTTTTCTTCTTGTTGCTGTTATGAAAAATAAAAACACCCTATTTAGAATAAACATTGTTTTCAGTAAAACATAAATCATACTCTAGTTTTTACAAGGTTAAGGGACAGTTGCCGTACTCCTATTTGGCCAAATTTTGGTTGGGTTTAAGTTCTACTTAATTATTCATATCATTTCTGTTTTTATTAGGATTAATTTGAAATACAAATCGTTTTTAGTAAAGCATAAATCACACTTTGGCCTTTGGAAGGTCTAGGAGGAAGTAGCTCTATTTTTATTTGTAGTAATTTTTGTTTTGTTGTAAGTTTAACTTTAATTATTGCTTTTAATTTGTCTTGTATTAGGATTCTGGGTTTTATCTATAGCAGTATAGGTTGCTTCTGTTGCTCAATCATGGGCTATAATGAGAGAAAGGATGACATGGCTAGGACACATTCTGCAGATGAATCGTTGACAGATTGCCAAAAATTGTCCTTGTTGGCCAAGTGAAAAGTGGGTCATCCCCAAATAGGGTGGGAGGATGTCATAAGAAAAGGTTTAAGAGACATGGAAACTTCTTCAGAGGGTTTAAAGTGGGATGCTTTGAATAGATAGGGATGGAGGAGGACCATAATTAGCTGTGTTGGACTCAGGTGGCTTATTTCTGTAGTTTTAGCAGTAGTGGCAGTTGTATTTGTTGCTATATCTTCATGTTTAATTTGCTCATTCATTTCAACTTCTTTCTTGGCAAACTTGTTTTAAATGAACTCTGGTAAGAAGAATGGGATGTTTCAGCTGGAAGCAGAGTCATGATGAATAAGAAAGCCATAAATTCTTGTTTAGGTTGGGAAGGTGTTAATAATAGACTTCCAGTTG
>JAQQPU010022787.1:0-13734 GCA_029168905.1 Artemia sp. Kazakhstan ARC1039
TGAGGTCAAGAGATGTAAAAATTTTATTTTTGGTTGAAATGGAATCCAGGATTTCATCAATTCGGGGCAGGGGAAATTTGTCACTTACTACTTGCTTATTTAAGGCTCTATAATCTACTACAAGTCTAAGATCTTTGTTCTTTTTTGGTACTAGTATAACAGGGGCTGAATACGGGCTTATACTCGGCCGTATTATATTATTTCTTTCTAACTCGCGGATTTTATTTTTTAACCAGCCTTTGTAGGGATGGGGGATGCGATAGGGCTGTTTAGCTACAGGTAACCCTGTGGTTTGGATAGAGTGTTGATAAAATGGTATCAACCCGATGTCTTCCTCACATGTAGAAAAAATATCTCTAAAATTCCAAAGTAATTCACATAATTTTTCCTTTAATTGCGTATCTTGGATATGATCTAATTTAAATTTTTCGAAAAATTGGGGTTTTGTTAGGGGGTACCTATTCTTTGGATTGCTAGTTCCAATGTTATTAACTAAGCTTTCCTTGGAGTCTCTCCATTTGTTTAGCTCATGCTAAGAAATAATCTGTATTTCAACGAGACATGATCCTTTTTTCAATGTAATCATATCGTTTTCATGCGTGTTAGTTAACCAAATAAAACCTTCGCCTTTTTCGTATGAAATGATCTGTTCTTCACAAAACAGATTCTCTGGAATTTCTTTACACGGGGATGCGAACCAGATTTCAGAATTGTCATTTACAGGGGTGACCATTTGAGAGATTTGTACTCTTTGCATAGTATTTGGGGGGATTTTTGTTTTACGTACTGTGAATCCATAATGTTTCTCTTCCGAGTTATTTTCTATTAAATTGAGGTTGGCGCTTGGTTGCGTCAAGTCTTCCGCTTTCGGGGTTGGTTGTAGGGGTAAATCCAAGTCCTGTCCCCTTACAATAGTACTTAGATTTATTATTTTATTCCATAATTCAGCTACTTTCTTTATTTCTGTTTGTCTATATTCCTGTATTTTTCCTATTTTTGCTTTTATTGACTCAATCCATTTGCTGCTTGATTTTCTTTCTCGTCCCGTGGGAGGAAATGACGTGACGTGAGGTATAAAAGATTTGATTCTATTCACTGTTGCTTCCCCTCTCTCCACGCGTTGGAGAATAGGATTGTGTGGATACACGAGTCTGTTATTTGCTATATCTAATAACACCTTATTAGACTTTAAAAAATTAGCACCAATTATCGCTTCATATGGGAAATTTTTGCAGATTATGAAATTTGTAGAAAAGATCCTATTGTCTTTTATCACATCTAGGCATATGGAGCCTATAGCTTCCAGCCTATGCCCCGTGACACTTGTTAAATTGGGAATATTGAAATTTTTCTGTCGTTTAATATATACTGGTAGTCTATTAAATACATTTGAACTTATTATGTTAACCGATGCACCCGAATCTATTAACGCTTTGAAGTTAATATTTGCAACACTAAAATTATTCAATATAGGTAGTATATCATTATTATCACTAAAAGAAGGTACAATTACTGGATGGGACCTATAAAAAATACTGGCCTCCAGGGTCCCAGTTAATTTTGTTGGGGGCCTAATTCGTTTCCCTGTGCGCTTATTTGATAAGTTGGGGTTTGACATTGGGGTTCGGTGGGAATTTCACATGCTAGTGAAGTTCCAAGTTGGTTGACATTTGATTGTCTTGTTTGCCACGTATTATTGCGTGGGTTAAAGTTTGTTGTGCCGACGGCTCGTGGCATTTGTTCATTTTGTATTGACGAAAATTTCTTTCGTTTCCCGTCGGGAAAAATATCCTCTGTTATCAGTTGTATTCCTGTTGAATCTAGTTGGGTACACCGTTCGTGAATTAAATTGGTACATGTTCTGTCGCGTATTTGGGTTGGGGAACCGATAATTATTTTGTCGGTTGGGGGAAGGATTTGTATAGGTTTGGGGATTCGTATATTGGGAAGGATTCGTGTGTACAAATCCTTGTTGGTACGAGTTGCGGTACGAGGGGAGACGTGGGGGGTTATTTCTATAGTTTCCTGCCCCATTGGCATTTGAGTTTGTTCTCCCGGACAAACGGTTATTAAAATTGGGGGTTGCTGGTGTAAAGTTATTTCTAGTACAGCATTCCCTGGCAATATGTCCTTGTTTATTACATGCATAGCATATAATTGGGGGGTTCTGTGCGTTGTTTGTCATATTCGTGGGTACAAAACGTACCATCTTTTGTCTTGTAGGGGTTGGAGATCTATTTTGGTTCGATTTGGGTGAGTTATCTCTTGGAAAGAAATTTGGGGAAATTGCTCGTGATCGTCCCGGAGTTGAATTTTCTACGTTATTTATTCTTGACTTATTGTGGTTCGCCACAATCGAGTCAATTTCTATCATTCTCTCTACTTCCTGGATTGCTAGCTCTAAAGTTTGGATATTCTTTGATATCAACATTCGGTACAGTTTGGGGCTTAATCCTTGCATGAAAGTATTTAGTACAATTTTATCGTATAAAGGGCCCGATTCTTTTCCATATTTTGCCTCGATGGACACGATTACCTTGTGTAGGTAATCCCTAACATTTTGTGTTTCGTCGAAACATACCGTACCATGCTTTAATTTGTGTGTTGAACTAGTTTCTACAAATCTTTCTCGGAACGCTTTTAGCAATTTTTCTATTGAGTTTATTGGAAGATTGTTATCTTCCCCTATCGTATTTTCGATTTGTTTTAGAAATGTTAGTGCTTGCCCCTGAAGTCTCATTAGCAACATGCTTACTAATGATTTTAAGTCTGTTTGAGTTACTTCTACAAATTCATTTAATTGGATAATAAATTCATCTACATCTGAGTCTCTGTTATATGGGGGTAGTGATTTTGATATTTCCACTGTTTTGGCAATAATTTTTTGCTTTAATAATTGTGCGTTTTGATCTAACGACATATTGTTGTTTTTTTTGATGGGTTAAAATTTGGTACTGGTTTTTAATTGTTTGATACTATTTAAAATTGATATTTTTTAATTACATGTACTCTCTTTTGCTACTACTTCTAGAGGATTTAGGCCTAAAAAAAAATTTTGCACTTGAAAATATGTAAACAATATTACACTTCGAAGCATGCAAAGAGAGAAAGAAAAAAAAATTTCTTGTGGGTAATATTTCTCAACAATTCTCCTCCTCTTTTTTTTTCGATGTTGTCCTTGTGTTTTTGCTCCTTTAAACAGGCCGCGCCACTTCTAACGGGGGGGGGGGTTTCTTTTAAAATTATTGAACGGCAGAGCTTGGTTAGTTAAAGCCAATTCTAACGGGGGTTTTTTGTTAAAATGATAAGTGCCACTTCTTAATGGGTGCTTCTTATATATGAAAAGTTTATACTAATGGGGAGGTTTCAAAACTAAACTCTTGGCAGGCGATCCGCGAGTGGCTTACCTGAGTGGAGGCGGAACTCCTAGAATTGGGAGCTTACATTAATAGTTCAATTGGGGAGCTTGTATTATCGGCCATGCTGAGTCGAAATCATACTGTACAGTTGCAGTGTCCCTTGGGAGCGATTGGAGCCACAAGGACTAACGAGCTTGAGAAATATTAACACAAGAGAATAAAATAAAATAATAATGCGTTTATTGCTACTTACATAATAGTCGCAGAGTTCTTGGTTGTATCAACAAGTGAGCAACACAGGTCTCTAATAACAAATCGTAACTGAGATGAAATAAATCAAGGTTTATACACTGGTGATATGTTTCTTCAAAAGTTCAATATAACATAATCAAAACGTTGGTAAAAGACTGGCAAAAGACTGCTCAAAAACTCATAGAATACTCCTGTAAGACTGAAAATAGACTCAAACTAAGACTGGCGCAAAAATGTTAAGTCCTAACTATCTACTCTTCCTAATATCGCCAGAGGTTACGTTTAGGCGTTGCTAAAAGTATATTTTTTCAGTCCCTGTTGGCTGCACTATTTGCCCTACATTACTATTGGACGGGCTTGCACCAATGGGCTACTTGGGTTTAATTAAAGTTTATGGCTTTTAAGATATCACTCTGGAATTTTTCTAACAACTAAAAATTCTACACTGCAATATTTTGCTAGCAGGTGTCGCTTAATTTATGACTTTTAAGATATCACTTTGGAATTTTTTCGAACGATCAAAGTTTTATATTGTAACATTTTCCCAGCAGGGTGTCGCTTAATTTTCAGAAGACTTATATTTTATTTCTTTGAAAATTGGTAAAGGATAATACAATTTAATTGCATTGAGATACCCAGTTTTAAACTTAGTCTCCAGAACAATGCAATTAGCTTAAGCAAATATATTTTGCATCTCGAGTGACTACTTTTTTGTATTGTAAATCTTACTTTCTTGACAGTTTGGTATTTTCGAGCTCTTGTTATTCGAACACAGGTGTTAGTCACCTGTCGTATAAGATTTGGTCAAGCTAATATTTATTGGATACTTTGGAGACGGGGAGTCGGATTTACTTATTACATTTTCTGTGGGAAAGATTTTTTGTTTAATTAACTACGTTTAATTCAGTATTTTAAATTGAACGCTTGATATTTGTTTGATCTGTAGGTTACTTGAATTTTCGGATTCTCATTCTTGGGTGATGTTACTTTACTGGGGTAACTTTAATTGGGGCATTTTGATGTATATTTTTTGAGAATTGCTCCCATTACACTTTAATTAAGTGTGTACAAAGGTGCAGAAAATAAATTAATAAATATTTTAATCACAGTAGTCGAAACTAAATGAAACATAAAGATAAATGAAAATGCATTGCAGTTTAATAGCTGAACTTTTGAAAGCCTTAATGAATAAGTCCATATTTTCAAAAGAGGGCCTCAATGAAATTTGCTGAAACTATGAACGCTCTAAAAAGATTATTCAAAAAGATAAATTTGCCTCGTTAACTATAGATTTGTTAAGAATTTTTTTTTTGTTGTAAATAAGGATTCAACAAGTATGGAAATCGAATACCACATCAAATTCTAATAGAAAACTTTAGAGTCCCCTTAAACCGATCGACAGATATCGCATTAATTGAAAGATGCTAGTCTATAATATAATACAACCCTTTCCTTAACGATTCAAACCCGAAAAACCCACTCAGACCATGTAAAAAATAATTTTGGCAAAAAACAAGTAATAGCACCTCATGCGCTTCGCACGGTGATGAGCAAAAAAATTTTTTTTATTTATTTAAAAGAAAAAAAACACACTTAAACAAAGCGAAGCTTACTTTTAACTAAAAAATAGTAGTAGTACCCCGCACTCTTCAGACGGTAACAAAATTTTTTTTTTTATTTTAATAATTAATAAAAACTCAGTATACATGGCAATTCTAATTCATAAAAGCAAAACAAAATAATAATCAGTGAACAACGCCGTAGAATACCATAAAAGTGGTATAGGAGGAATAGTTCAAGTATCCAAGCGATACGCGATAGTGAAAACGGATAAACCCCCAAGTATAGGAGGTTAGACCCAGGGATGAGCATGGTGTATATTATCCCACCATGCAACCACTTGACTTTCACTCTCTGTTGAGAAAAATTTACATGGATACGAGACTTGAGTGCACAACAAGAAGTTGCTTGGCAAGCACTACAACTGCCTATTCGTCAAACTTCTTAAACAAATGGCCCTCCAGTGTGGCACAACCCAGGGCCTGCACCTCCCAAACCAATTATTGGTGTATTTAATGTACTTAAACCCACCTGAAGGCGGAAAAAATAATATAAAATTTGAACTCAAGTTTCTCAGCTCAAATGTTTCGTCATGGGAAGATTATCAACTTCTCGATATGCTTACATCCCCAATCTCAAGGGCGGCGCTGCCGGACGATTCACCCATATTGAAATTAAAACCTAATATTAGTGGGAGAAATTGTATATATAAATAATCTCGTTGAAATGAATAATAAAAGAACCCTCTGATATTAACTGAAGCGTTATGGTTATGATAATCGATTATTATCGTTAATAAAGAAAAACAGTGCGTTATATGGATAAACCAGTAGTGTATAAACATTTATAAAACTGTGAAGTAGAGCAAATGTCACGAAATCTAAATACATAGTTTGTATATTGAAAAGAGAAGGTAGTTCCTTGAAAGTCTCTATAATTTCAAGCCTTTATGAAATTCGTTAAAATACAACCGCAAAGTCGTTAAACTAGAGTACGGAGCTTTAGGAAGCCGAATTATGTTCGAACACACAAATAGCCAGGTGCAAGGTGGCACCGGTGAAAAAGTAGTTCAACCTCGACGACCTGAAGTTACCTTTTTTTTCTCCTCACTCAATGTAATAATTCATCATTGGTTAATATGGAGCTTAGATGACTCGAATTACGGTCAAATGAATGAGTACCCGATGTATTGAGGAAATGCCGGTAAAAAACCGGTAGTTTGACCTCGACCTAGAGTGTACCATGACTATAACCAATCTTGAAAAAATTAACTAGACAAAAGTCAATAGAAACTACCTCCTTTTGGCCATTGTTCTAAAATGTTCTGAAAGGACCAACTAAAGGATTGGCCAAAGCAATTATTGATACGGAGTACATATGTATAAAACATGCAAAAGAAAATGTCATATACTCGGCTGCAATGATAGTCGTGAATAAGTCAGGGGAGGAAGTCTTCGCGAAAAAATGGGAAGTTAAGTATGATTTAAGGAAATTTAACGTAAAATCCTATGAGTTCGGACTAGACTTCGGAAACACCCCAAAAAATCAGCCAGCGAGAGGCAAGTTAGGAATCAAATGTAACGGTAGAAAGGGGAAATACCTCCATTTTATTCAACATGAAATTAGGAAGTTAAAAAAACAATATAAAATCCGGTACTGGTATGTTATAGGACCTTTTCAGACAGATTTATTACTTCTTGACAAATGTAAAAAACAAAATTTAGTTTATAAGATTGAAGGAAATTCAGACTGCATTAAATACCGTGGAAAGCATGACCCCCTCCAAGAGATCAAATACTACAAACAGTATTTATATAATCCTAGAAGTGTGACCTATAAAGCCAAAAGAATTGAAATTATATTCAAAAGAATAAAAACCTATGAAGCAAAATCAAAAGTAGTCAAGAAATCAAAAAAATTGTCCCAATCGAAATATTAAGTAACTTACGCATTTTTTTTTTGTTAAAAGATAAATCCCTGTGTGAAAACAAATGAAATATCTATCCCCCCGGCCTAAGAATCAACCGTACGTTCAACATAAGCAAAGTAATAAGTTATACGGATACGAATCTTAATCTCATCTTGTTTTCTTTGGGCAATAAAAATTATCATACAATAATATAAATATAATATCTTAAGCACCCTCTTTCCTTCCCCGAAAAAAAAGAACAAATAACAAGAATCTAAATTATCGTTCGAGTAACAATCATAAGAAGTTTCCCTGTACTATGCCTAATGAAACATTAATTCCAGAGACAGCAAAAAGGATGTGGATTATAAATGTCATAACAATCCTCATTTCCCAAACGATAGCTCAAGATATCGTAAAACATGGAATAATCTTCAAACATGAGAAGTCGTTACTTGCAAGCCACAATGCCTGGAAAATATTTATGAAACTGGATCCCAAACCGTTTGAAACCCTATTTCAACAAGTAATGAGACTAGAGAAGAATACCAATGAATTAAAGGACTCTATATTCCAATTCTTAAAATCTGACAAAAGCTTGCAGACCACAAAAGACATGCACCACAAGGAAAATAAAGGAAATCTACCCCCCATTCTTTCTAAACTAAAGTCGAAATTCATAATAGACGACTTTGACAAGAAAATGACAGAAATCGATAAAGCCCTAGGAACCAACAACAGAGAAAACAGAAGGAAAAGAGAATTAAGTAATGCGGACGGATCAATAAGCGAATATACTACGACAAAATATAACACAGGCTCCTTCTTAACAACTTCCAAGAGAAATAAACTCTATGATGGAAATTACGCAATGCTAAATGAACTACCGAGCCTATGGACTTTTTTCAAGGAATTATGGCAAAATCATGCTGAACAAAATGTTACAAAGCAAATATTGTCAAAACTCACGAAGGAAAAAGACTACAGACAAATTATTAACCTAAAGGAATTAAAATTCTCAAATACACAACAAGATGATAAGAATAAAAATCCTACAGGCTGCGCCAATTGTAATGGGGGGGGGTTTATTAAAAAAGTTATTTATTCATATATTTTCTGATGTTTCCTCATATGGGAAATTTCAATTAATTAATTCAATGGGGGAAATTAGTTAAACTCTAAGCTGATGGTTCGCGAGTGACATACCTGAGTGGAGGCGGAACTTCGTGTGTAGGGAGCTTAAATTAACTGTACAAATAGGGAGCTCGCATTAACGAACATACTGAGTCGAAATCAGATTGAATGGATTCATTTTCCCTTGGTAGCGAGTGGAGCCACAAGGACAAACTATCTCGAGAAATACTAGCATAAAGAGAATAAAATAAGAGGATGATGCATTTATTACTCACAGAACTGGAACAGAGCCTCGGTATATCAAAATATTTGCAGTAAATGGCACTAAGTTAAAACTGGTTACTGGTTCAATACTATTGTCTATTAGATTCACATAGGAAAAAGGTTGAAAATGAGTCTACAATAAACTGTCCCGAATCTCAAGTAAAACTATTATAAGATTCATACAAGATTAACATAAGTCTGGGAAAAGACTTCAAAATAGACTCACTCTGAACTGACTCTAGACTGACTCATTCCAAAATAAGACTGTCTCCTAATTGCTAAGTTCGAAAATACTATACTCTCAGATTTTAGCCGAAGGTTACATACAGGCGTTACTGAAGAGCGCATTATATTGATCCTATTGGTTCGAATTTTTTGTCTTCTATTACTATTGGGCAGTGCTGTTCCAATCAGCTACTAGATTTTAATTAACTTTTGCTAGGATTTATGATTCTTTAAAACTTCACTTTGAAATTCTTTTTAGCATAATACACTTTTTTACTTGATACATAGTTTAACATTGTATTTCATTGTATTTAATTTATACAATTTTTGACACATTTTATGCAAATTTCAAGCCTAAGATTTATTGTGTTACAATTGTAACACAATGTTTCGCTACTTTTTAAATTTGACAATTAATTGTTACTTAAATTGTTTGGGTTTATATTCTGGGCATTTTTACTTGGAAAATTTTTGGAGTATTGGAAATTGATTCCATTACACATATATATCCCAAAAGTATAACTTACAACGCCTATCCCTGGGCCCTGGGGAGTTGTGTCGACCCCGGAGTTTTAATATCTGATGGTTGAACTTTTTTTTAATAAACGGTCACCTGAAATTTTTATCGGATGAGTTTATCCATCCGATACACCCAAAGGGGTGGAGGGAGGAAGGGGCTAGTTTCCCTCTGATCTTTTTTTACTCTGAGAAAATGAACTACAACTTTTAATTTTTATTCAAATGAACCCTCTCTGAAGTGTATACGAACCTACCTTCCATAAGAACCATAAATGCCCCCAGAGCAATATTTACAACGCCTGCACCGGCCCTGGGGGGGGGGGTGTCGACACTGTAGTTTTTCTCATCTGATCTTTGAACTATTTTTAACGAAATGACCATACGTAAAGGAATTTTTGTTATATGATCTTTGAACTATTTTTAACAAAATGGCTACCTCAAATTTTTATCAAATGTATTTGGGGAAAAAGGGCTTGGGTGGCCAGTTGCCTTCTGATCACTTTTGAATCTTAAAAAGGGCACTAGAACTATTCGAATTAGCTCCCTTTGAAGTTTATACGACGACCCCTTCTATATCAAGTGCCTCTGGGAAAAAAATAAATGGAGTGTGGGGGGAGGCTAGCTGCCCTCCAATACCTTTTGACTCTTAAACAGTGAATTACAACATTTCAATTTCCAATCAAATGAGCCATCTAGGAATTTTATACGAGCATCCCTTCCATAACAACCATATAAGCCCCCAGGGAATAACTTACAACGCCTACCCCCGGCCCTGGGGGGCTGTGTCGACACCGGAAATTTTTGTTATAAGAACTTTGAACTATTTTTACTAAAATGTCTATCTCAAAATTTTTATATGACGCATTTAGGGCGTGGAGGAGGGGGGAAGGGTCTAGTTGTCCTTCAAAAGAGTCAAAAGAGTCTCTTTTGACTCTTAGAAAGTGAACAAGAACTTTCAATTTCAAATCAAATGAGCCCTCTCCAAAGTTTATACGAGCATCCCTTCCATAAGAACTATAGATGCCCCTAGATCATTGCTCAAAACGCCTGCCTCCGGGCCCTGGCGGGTTCCGTCGACACAGGAATTTTTCTTATCTGACCTTTGAACTATTTTTAAAGAAATGACCATGCGCAAAGGAGCTTTTGTTATATGATCTTTGAACTACTTTTAACAAAATGGCTACCTCAAATTTTTATCAGATGCATTTGGGGAAAAAGGCCTTGGGGGACAGCTGCCCTCCGATCGCTTTTGACTCTTATAAAGGGCACTAGAGCTCTTGATTTCCAATCAAATGAGCCCCCTTCTAAGTTTATACGATGACCCTGGGAAAAAGTGCCTCTGGGAAAAAATAAATGGAGTGCGAGGAGAGGCTAGCTGCCCTCAAATCAATTTTGACCCTTAAAAAGTGAATTACAACTTTCAATTTACAATAAAATGAACCCTTTAGGAAGTTTTTACGAGCATCCCTTCCATAACAACCATATATGCCCCCAGAGCATAACTTACAACGCCTACCCCCGGGCCCTGGGGGGCTGCGTCGACACCAGAGTTTTTTGTTATCACAACTTTGAACTATTTTTAACAAAATGTCTATCTCAAAATTTTTATTTGATGCATTTAGGGCGTGGAGAAGGGGGGGGGGGCTAGTTGCCCTCCTATCTCTTTTGTCTCTTAAAAAGTGAACAAGAACTTTCAATTTCCAATCAAATAAGCCCTCTCCGAAGTTTATACAAGCATCCCTTCCATAAGAACTATATATGCCCCTAGAGCATTGCTCATAACGCCTGCCTCCGGGCCCTGGTGGGTTCAGTCGACACAGGAATTTTTCTTATTTGACCTTTGAACTATTTTAAATGAAATGGCTATTATAAGAGTTTTATCGGATCGGCTTGGGGAAAAAACGGGTGGGGAATGAAAGATTTTGTAAAATCTGATGAAGCCTTGGCTATTTCTAATGATAAGGGGTACACCCAATGGGCCAGGGAAGCCATAGAAATTAAAAAACATATGTTTGCTAACCTTTCCATAAATAGGGACACGGGTAATTTAAATATTGACCCAATTTATGATAACCTTCTAAAGAGTAAAGATTTTAAATAATCACCAGGGGACTATTTTACCTGCTAGACCAAAACGATTTGCTTCAGTAATAGCTAACAAAAGGATTATTTCGCAACTGAATAATTAAAGTAATTTACAGTTTTTTTTTTATTTTTCCTCAGTTTCTCTGGTGTCCTCACTGAAGTAACTCTATATTAGCATCTTTTCCCTACGTGGATTAGTTTGCGCCGATTGTACATTTTTTTTTTGGTGGTGGTTTTATCAGTTTTTAGTTTTATTCTTGTTTTTTTTTATCTTGTTCTTCTTGTGTGTCTTTCGTGCTGAAGACGCCTTGTTTGTATACAGGCGAAATATCCGCGTTGTTTTGTTTCTGTTGTTTTCTTTTCTCTCCACGGGCCACAGTCTCGTTTGTTTGTTTTTTTTTTAGAGATTTTTCTCTTTGTTGGTTTTTTGTAACAGGTGGGGGGGGCTAGGTGCCCTTGGATATCTTTTGACTCTTAAAAATTGAATTAGAACTTTCAATTTCCAATCAAATGAGCCCCCTCTAAACTTTATACGAGCATCTCGTCGGAATGGTACATTCCATTTTAATTATTCATTGGAACATGATAGGATTTACATTAGCTCACCTGTTGACACTAAAACAATTATTCTCAATGACAATTTGAGAGATGTTCTTGGCTTTAAACAGAATATGATCCATAGGAAAAATGCTGGCACCGTTTACGGAATGGATCAAGTTATTTTGCTGATTACCCACCTGGTTTTGCCTCGGACTCTTGCATATTTCTCTATGCATCCTTTGTGGAAACGTCGAGAGTTGGTAATTCAAATGTCCCCCTCCTACGTGTTCTTGAACGAAAAACAACTCACGAACTTGTTCATCACTATAATATGAAGCATCTTCAGTATGTTCCTGTAAACACTTCATATTTGGAACTCTGTCAGTTAACACTAAGAAGTGAATTGGGTGATCCTCTAGCAATAACAAAAGGCTTAGCAGTGATTACATGTAATTTTCGACCCATTGTCAACGACGGTACAATAACCTAAAATGAACAATAGAAGAATTCCATTTGTCTGTCCCGATATCGATTGTTATCTTGGTGCTTTGAGTCCACGTCAAATAGGCAATGGATTGGACTACTACAAGGGGCGTACTACAATGTCTGGCTATGGTCTTGGTAGCTGGTTTGCTAGGCTATTTCGTTCTGCACTACCCCTTGCCAGAAAATATCATGTACCTGCTGCATCAAATTTTGGCCTCCACACTACAGGACTGGGGGTCGGGCAAGAATTTCAAGGAGAGTGTTAAGGAAAATTTTAGATCTTCAGCAAGAGCCGTTGGTGAACAATTAAAATCTCGACAAAATAGGGAGGGATTGAAAAGGATGCGTTCGCGTCATTCACTCATCAGTCTCTACCCAGGCAGGAAGCAAAGGACATCAACAAAGACTTTGAGAAATAAAACAAAGAAGGCCAATAAGCAGAAGAAGAAGAAAAAGAAAAAGATTGTTATATCAAAGAAGGATTTCTTCTCTTAAGATGACTTATCTCCCCCACAAGGAATCATATCCATCAATCAGTTCCTCATTGAATCTATTCAATGCTGAAAATTTTGATGTCAGTGTCAAGTATGGCTACTATGAACAATTTCACCCCCAACAACCCCTCTCGGAAAATATACACTTTCAAATATTTTCAAATGAAGACTATTTCATTGATTTGTCATCAACATTTATTGATTTAAATGTTGTGGTGAAGAAAAAGTCAGATAATACAACTCCAAATGCCGGCGATGGTCTCTCCCATGAAAACTGTATTCTACACAACCTATTCAAACAAATTAATGTATTTATTAATTGGACATTGGTGAGCACTAGCAATAATTTATCAAACTATGCAAGCTACATACAATTTATGATGATGACGCCAAAGGCGTACAAGGAGATGAGAGGACAATCATTAGGCTATGAATATCGAACAGGTGTTGATACTGACGGTGAGTTGACTACTGCAGTGACCCAGGAGTATCATCTAGTTGGAAAATTAAATCATGAGATATTCAATATATCCCAATGGCTACCCCCCAATGTCAAGATTGACATAAAGTTACAGATGGCCCCATCGAATTTCATTTTGAGAAAAACACTTCCTGCAGCACCCGATGCAAATGTTATTATCACATCGGCAATTCTCCACGTCCGAAAACAACAAGTTATGAGCTCTGTTGCATTGGCAGTGGAGAAACTAAGAGCCAATGGTAACAAAATTAAACTTCTTGTCCCCCATACGATCACCAATAAACGTCACATTGCCACCGGCTCTCGTAGCTATAGCGATTCATCATTTATCAATGGAGAAATCCCATCAAAATTGGCTTTGGCCTTTGTGAAGAGTGGCAGTGCCGTTGGATCCTGGACTGAATCCCCCCATGATTTTAATTTTTT
>JAQQPU010022789.1:0-13734 GCA_029168905.1 Artemia sp. Kazakhstan ARC1039
ATTAAAGATTTGTCCTCAATTGTGGTCAGTGGGAACGAAAGGGTTAACTTCTCTGGTTAATATTTGCAATTTCTTAGGAATACCAGAGATTTACTGTAAAGCAAGAATATTGTATTGGGGTTACAGTGCATATGTTATAAGATTGAATATATCAAGATTAAGTATTTAATTCACTTATTTGCTTCCACAAAAACAGCAAATTCTGATGAAATCTTGTTTAATTCTGTATTGTGAAGTTTGTATTAAGATTAATCTAGTGGTGTCACCTTATGGTCGCTTGTTACCATGTTATTCTGCAGGTTGTGAGCTTACTGTGATAACTTACCCTGGTAGGTGGGTTGGAACTCAGCCTAAGAAATAAACATACCATTAAATTCAAAAATCAATACTCTATCCAATTATAATAATCATATCTGGTTTGAGCTTTTTTCATAAATCTGTAAAATCTTATTCAAATCTTTTCTTTTTTTAAACAAAAATTGATTTCTGTCAAGTGGCACTACATGGTAAAAAAAGGGGCTTAGTATCCTGAAAAACGGCAAGAATATTTGAATCTAGCATTACAAAATATCTTTTTCTGTTACATTCTTCTCTCTTCATAAATTGTGACCTTACAATTTCATGTAACAGGATAAGATTTAAACTACTCCAGTAGTATTGAAATAAGATTTATTTCAGAAGAATGGATCAACTTGCTTCAAAAAGCCTGAAGCTGATGCACAGTCCAAAGAATGCAGTATTTAAACCAGAATCATGCCTATTGTGTCAAGAAACGTGAAGTGCTCCTTTACATAAAGTTACAGACATTCAACATGTGATTTCCTTCTTGGCATCAAACTGTTCATGTACATTTGGCTACAGGGCATTGAGAAAAAATTTTACAGAGCCTAACTTTTCTAAAACAGACTTGTTCTGGCACAGAGTATGCCGCCAGAAATTCTATTCCTGCAATAGTCATCAGGAGTCTTCTAACCAAACTCAATCACAGTGTTTGTCAACTAAAAGGAGGCAAACACTACGTAGAGACAGTAACTCACATAAAGGGAACTTTGATTACAAGTCATGCTGTCTTTTTTGTAGCTTAAAAGGCAACACAAAAAAAAAGAAAATGAATGTAAAGCAGATAACAACTCTAGAAAGGCAGAATAATATTCAGAAGCAGGTAGAAAGACTGAAAGATTTGGAACCTCAATTGTGGATGAGGTGTAAAGATGCTCCATTAGTGAGACTTGAGGCTAAGTACCATCAAAAGTACATGGTGCTCTTCATGAAAAGACAGTCTGAAAAAGATGAAAGACTGAATATGGAGGAGGTTATTGCTGGTGAGCTACTTGACGAACTACATTGCAGGTTTCTTGATGGGAGAATTTATTCATCCAGTGAGCTGAAACTTCGGTTTG
This sequence comes from Artemia sp. Kazakhstan ARC1039, assembly GCA_029168905.1. Lineage (NCBI taxonomy): Eukaryota > Metazoa > Arthropoda > Branchiopoda > Anostraca > Artemiidae > Artemia > Artemia sp. Kazakhstan ARC1039. The sequence continues at coordinate 1,401 of JAQQPU010022789.1, forward strand.
AAGAAGCACTTTCTAAATCAGGACTTTCAATGGGAACACAGGGTTTTCGAACTCTGAAGAAAAAACTTCTGGAAAAGTATGGCACATCTGTAGAAATAAGTGCTAGCACAAAAGTTGGTGAAGACAGACTCATTTACTTGAAAGAATGTGTTTCAGTTGGCGACTTAAGCAGAGAAGTGTCCAACCTAGTGAAAAGTGCAAGTGAGTCAGTGTTGATAGTGAACTCTGATTCAGAACAATCAACCATATTAGATGATGACTCTGCTGCCGAGTCAGAGGTTGAAAATAATACCAATGATGATGATACTTATTCTGCTATTTTAGATGATGAATTTCCAGCACAGGATGATGAAGAACCTTCATTGGAGGCAGTGGTTGATAATGATATGATAGCCAATGATTCAAATAATGGCAGATCATCTTCAAGAAAGAGGAGAAGACTTCAAACCTCTTTAGCTACAAATTTGTTCAGCCACGAGGACAGGCGAAGCTTTTTCTACTTCACGAAACATCTCAAATCCGAAATAAAAGATACTATAGAACATCAAAGAACAAGAGAAGATGTGCCAGTGACATTTGAGCATGCTAAATCTCTCGTTAGCAATTAACCCATGTTGTACAACTTACTTGCAGTCATACTTTGCAATATTGATGAGCCCCCAAATGACCTGTGCCCACTCTATGATTTAAGTGAAGAAGAGGATAGAGCTATTGTTAACTTGGCTCAGGACCTTTTGTTTCAAATAGGTATTTTTTTTTTCTACTTTAATTTAATTTTTAACCTTGGCTCTCTTATTAGCTTAAAAAAAAATGATGGGGCAATACTATTAAACATAAAAGTACAATTTTTGCCAGTTTTAGCAAGTTTTTGACAAGTATTATCAGTAATGGTGATTTCAAGTGTGCAATAATTCGATCCACTGTCATTTTCACTATTTTTGGTTTTAAATTTGTTCTCAAGGTTAAAATTTTAGGACAAGGGTCACTCTTACCAGGCAGTTGTTGCTGTGACAGTTCAGACAAAAGATTGAAAGTTTTAGCTTGCATCGTGGTTTATATAAAGGAGTTCCAATAGAAGCGCTCATGATGGCTCATAATAAAGTATTTTAGTCCCTGAAAAACTAATACCAGTTAGCATTTGCAGCAAGATTAGCCTGCTACAAATTAAGATAGCAGAGTCCAACATGTATCTAACTGAGGCTTTATTTAGGCATTCTTACTTTCCTTACTAGAGTATGCCCCATGGCATTGGCAGAGGTGAAATCAGCAGGATTGTTTGAGCAGCTCCTATATCAGATCATTTTAAATGTTGAAGATCTACTATATCTTTGCCTCTGCTAGTACTGCAGTGCTTACTAGTCAGAAAAGTAAGAAAGTCTGAACTCAGTTTAAGCTAGCAGTTTGCTTGTACTGTATTCAATATCATCAATTCTACCTTTTTTGCTTTATTATTTTTTCTGTCCCTCTTTTTCCTATCCCTTGCCTCTCATATCCAGGTTTTTCTATGTAAATACTTGTTGATTGAATTTAATCTTCCTTTATTTCCAGGGAAAGTTGACACTCCAAAACACATTGGTCTTGGGTTGCATTTGTATCACAAAACTAGAAGTAAAACACTTATATCTATCCTCAACAAGCTTGGGATGACAATAAGTCCAGAAACAGTCCATCGCATACTAACTTCAGAGGCAATAAGAGTAGAACAAATGATTCCTGATAATGGGGTCTACATTCCAGATGAGATCATCAAAGATCATTTTGCTCATTTTGCAATAGATAATCTTGATTTTGAGGTGAGAATCCATTGGAACTGACCTGTTTTTGCTGATTAATCGTCTGCAAGTAGGGCTGCATCTACAGAGAGGGGATACCAGGTTTGAACCCCCTGTCCCCCCCCCAAACAAAAAAAAAATATTCGACTTGTAAATTGGTCTAAAAATTCCCTAGTCTTACTTATAGGCCAAGGCTGTTAGAAAAAGTTCATTTAAGGATATTTTTGGTATTCCCCCTCCCATCAAACAAAAACCTAGATACAACCCTGTCTGTAAGAGCAATTTCAGACGTGTTTCAGAAGAAATTGCTGCATAGTGGTTAATAGGAGAAGGTGGAATTTGACTGAGAAAACTAATTAAAATTGGGCTTTGCCTGAAAATCAATATGGCTTGGCTCTGAGAATACCAAACAATAGATCAAAGCATGTAGTGGCTGCATCCCCCCTCCCACATAGACAAAGAGACACTGAAAAGCCCAGTACAGAGTAACCATGTAAAACCTGTGCTTCTAGTATTTGCAGTGGAAGACAATTCAAGCGCAAAGTCAGGAAGCAAGACAGAAAAAAAAATTATGTTTCAAATTAGGAGTAACTTAATGACAGGAATGCCTATATTCAATTTACGAGTTATTTTATAGTTCATTCTAGAAACAGTGCTTAATTCATGTTACAGAGTATGTCTTTATTGAGATGTTTGTCTTTTATTCTACTGCTTCAGAATAATTCACTATTTTCTTAACATAGGAGGATCTATAAAAGAAATACTCTCATTTAAAAAAATGGAACTTCAAAAACAGGTCCAAGTAACCTGACCTTAAGCTAGCAAGGATAAGAGTTATGAGAGTAACAGGTTGAAAACCTGAAACCAAATTTTTTCTAATGTTAAAAGATGTTTTTCCATTTAGGGGCTTTCTTTCCCTCATTAAGCTTACATTTTATTATCCCAGTATAGAGCCTTTTTTTTGGATTTTACCATCTGCAGATTTTGATTTTATTTGATCTACAATTTTGGTATATAAGAAAAAAAAAATCATAACCTATCATTGTTATTTAAATATCCCTCAGCAAACAGGAAGCCCTTTTGCTTATATATTTTTGCTTCTGAAAGAAAAATGCTATTTTTTTCTTTTTTTTTACAGGAAAACACACAGGATGGAATGTCATCTCATGTCACAACAATGATAGTGATCCAGCCAGAATCTGCAACAGCAAGTGGAAACCAAGACCAACCAACAGTTAGCCGCTCTCGCTCAAGGAGCAAATCGCTCCCATCTTCTGCCTTAACCCCTGAATCCTTCAGGAAAGTCTACTTGAAAAGAAAAAGAATCTTCACACCTTCCGATTTCTCGCTCAGTCAAATTCGTGGAACCGGTGAAGTACCAGCAGCAAGCATTTTCTTAGCTGGGTTTTATGTCGACATGTACCGACCAAACTGATTGATTTGTCCATCTCTAATGATTTAAGAGTGTTTGATATAAAAGACTTTTATGATAGGAACAGAAGTCGATACATTCCTTTGTCAAGAATCGGCTATTTGCCTATCATACCCAGCCCTCCATCAAATCCAGATGTATTTGCAGCTGCCCTGGAGAAGCTTAAGTGCACTTCTGCTGCTCTGAATATGAATCATACAATAGTTACTTGTGACCTTCAAATTTACGAAATAGTGCTAGCCCTGAAATCGAAAGACCCTGCAAAATACCGCACTGTAATTGTGCGGCCAGGAAGACTACATATTACCATGAACTTTCTTTCTGTTATTGGCTATATGGTGAAAGGATCAGGACTTGAAGAGCTGATTAGCCAAGCAGGCATCCTTCTCCCGGGAACTGCAAAAAAGATCATGACTGGCAAACCCTACTATCGATGTCTGAGAACTCACTGTATCGTGTTAGAAGCTGTATGCAGATTATATTGGGATGCCTTTGAAGATTCTTGTGTTGAAGAAGAAGTAGACACCAGTCTTTTTTACGAACTGTCATCGTGTTTCTCCGAAACGGATACGACTCCGGAAAGTCAGATAAAAGTTTCACTGTGCATTGATAAGCTTCTCCCCGTGCTGAATAGTTACGAAAACTCGCGAGATAAGTATTGTACCTCAAAATTGTGGTTTCAGTATATAAGAATGGGGTGATTGGAAAGAGCATCGGAACTCGATGAGTCTAATGGTCCCGTACATGGCATTTTCCGGCCATTATAAGTATGCTGAGTGTTTGATGATATACTTGAAAGAAATGCAAGACATTCCAGAAGGAATACGTGCAGAATTTTTTTCCAGCTTTTTTAATGTCAAGCGCAAGGAAGGATCAATGAACCTTGTGCCACCTGATCATGCCCTTGAATCCAGCCTAAACCTAGAAGCTAAGCAAAAAAGTGGCATTAAAGGTATAACTCTAAGCCCGTTAGCCGTTTCAAAGTGGGTAACTACAGTACCGTTTTGTGCAAAAGTTTCAAGGGCCCTGTGCCAACTGGCCAGAATTGAAGGGCTAAGTGAATTTGACAATAAACCAGTGAGGGCTAGGAAAGCAGAATTTCTAGTCGAGAAGACTGCGACTGTCATTGACGACAATTTAAATCCATTCAGACATGATGAAGAGCCCTTGACTAACATAATGACATATGAAGTGCCAGATGATTCAGTCGGAAAGGAACTTCTAGCTGCAGAAGATATCGGCCTCAAAGCTATTAAAGGATTTCTGAGTGGGAAAATGTCTAGTTTCTCAAAGATAAAAATTAAAACCATGGACACACCAAAAAAACTGATTACTGCAGTCAAAAGGGTAGCTGTCACAGCATCACAGGAACTTGATGCTATTAAAAAGGTCATGTTGACATGCCAAGGTAATCAAGGATCTCCAGTAGATGTTCTGGGAAAACTATTATCGCATGAATTGCTTCCATTTTCAAATAGCATTTTTGAAGAAAAAGAAGGTGTTCCAAGACTACGTAGTGGTACAAAATCAGTTTTGCTAGATCTATTCAAGAACTATTTGAATGTAAACTCGTGGCCAACTGTAATAGCAAACAGCTCAACCTGCAACCAAGTGGGAGTGGTTGTTGATTTCATGCCATATTTTCGTTCTCAGAAGCCATTTGAAAAAGAGACTTTGAAATGTTTCTCCCATAGGATATATCGGAAACTTCTGGATATTTCACCTGCAGACACTCGACAGTTGCATGTGGTTGCAGATAGATATGACGGACTTTTTGGTCACAAGGATCCCTCTGGCTCTTCTGTCTGCCTCAAAGATAGTAGCGGGAGCCATGAACGAAGAGGCGGTAAAGTGTTGACAAAAAACATTTCTGTGACAGAGACAATCATGCTTGAAAACTTAGATGCTCTTCTCACGAATTCCAAGTATAAAGCAAAGATAATCGAATTAGTGTTTGCAGAATGGAAGAACCACTGCATTCCCAGAAGTGATTTCAGCATTTTTCTCGGAGGAGGCTTTTTGGAGCGAAAGAGCGTGGTGCAGCTCCAGATGGATGAAGTTCCTGTCGCTATTACAAAGCTCAAAAGCACCCAAGAGGAGGCCGATACTCGCATAGTGCTTCATGTTGCATCTTGCTTACGGAATGGGTGTTCGAAAGTTATTGTTCATGCTAATGACACAGATATTATCGTGATTTTGCTTCAACATTACCAACAGCTGGCTTTACTATCTCGGCACCAAAATCCAGAGCTGTTTGTACAGTTTCCCGAAAAAATAATTCCAGTTCATTGTGTGGCAAAATCGGCACCAACTTCATTGTTATCCTCTTTGGCTCTATTGCATTGTTTGAGTGGTTGTGATACGACCAGTTTTTTTACTCCAAAGGAAAAAAGACATTTCTGAGTGCAAGCGTGAAGAGTGGATTATTAGAAGCTACGGCTGATTTAAGCAAGAAGATTGAAAGTGACATTTCAAACTTAGCTTCATTTGAAGAAGAAATGACGCAGGTATGCAGAAAGCTGGTTGTTGCCGCGTACAGTATGAAGCCTGGTGACTTTAAGTCACTTAATGATCTTCGGGTCCATCTCTTCCATAGGAAGAAAGGTCTAAAAAAATTCCACCGACCGAGAACACTTTTCGGTTCCATATAAAGCGTATCCTTTTCCAACTCCATATCATGCTTCAGGCTCGAAAACCCCTTCCAATTAACCACAGTCCCTTTAACTTCGGATGGGTATTCAGCGAAGCCCAAGGTGCAATACCATTAACTAGCTCCTTGCCTCAGTGGCCACTTTTGATCCGGAGAATCTCGCCATATTGCAGTTGTACAAATGGTTGCAGGTCGCGTTGTGGCTGTGAAGGAATAAAAAATTGTAGCTTGCTATGTAGTAGTGGAGGTGCATGTGTGTTGGATTCTGATGATGATAACTAATTTTGATTTTATTATCAATTAATATATTTTCATTTTATGATCTATATCCAATAAGGATTATAAACGATTTTTCAATAAACTAATTATGACAGTTTATTCAATTTTTTTTTTTTTATCACTAACTTGCTTACATTTTTCCTCAGTTACGTTAAGTTGCAGCTAAAAGGACCGAAACGTATTGGGCTGCAAGTGAAATTCACGAGATAGCACTATTTAAGATCTCAGGTCATTTTTAAGGGTCAAGCACCCCTCGGAGGTACCTATTCCCGGGTATAATCGTAATCAGCGAGTTTGATATGACTAGAAACTGCTGTCAGATTGCATGAAACAGATGTGTCATGGAGGTGTCACATTTTTAGGTCTTGGCCCCTGGACTAAGTAATTTTGAGAAACTGATGTGAATATCAAGAATTACAAAGTAATTTTTGTAGGATGCTTAGGTCCCTAAAATTGACATGTATTTCGTCCAAAAGCAAGATATTTAAATATTTGTTTTTATCTATTTAGTGTGGTATATCTATCAAGATATAATAATTACCAATGTTGCCACTTTTTGAAGTTCCCTCAACCGCGATGGCGCGATGGTCTTTCGTTATGGTGCAGTTTTCCCTCGAAATCAACAACAATAACAAAATTCGTATAGAAACACAAAGTATTAATGCTTAAATTCTTATGGACGAAAACCTTGCCAAACTTCAGTAATTTGTTTTTCACTTTGTTTTTTTTTATGGTTTAACCTGGCAAAAATGACAAAATGTAACACCATCTTAGAAATTCGTTATAAAAAAAAGCAAAAGTTTTTCATTTAAAAAAACAAACAAAAATGTAACACTATCTAAGAAATTAAGGATTTAAAAAAGCAAAAGAAAGCTCTTGGAAAATCGTAGTTTTCAATGATGGTTAAACCCAAAATGGCATCAGGGGGCAAAGAAAACTTTGATTTTGATACCTGTGTCCAATTCATAAAAACGTAACAAATACATTTTTGATGCACCTTGTCATCCTCAATGACATAATTTCTGGACATTTCAATTATGTTGAACAAAATCGCAATCTCAAAGTTTTAATTGGATGTGTTTGAGGAAATGGTGGGCGTGGTGGTGGGCTAGTTGCCCTCTAATCACTTTCAACTATTGAAAAAGTCACTAGCCCTTTGAATTTCCAATCGAATGAGCTGTAACTTCGTTGTAACTTTTGCCTTTAATATCACACTCTTCCGTGGTTACGATACAAATGGAATCAACATCGATCTCTATGAACTTATTTTGGTAAATACTGTTTTCAGTGTCAGATTATGTTGATACGGACATTTTTTGCCAACTAGATGTGGGTTTAATATTTTATGAAACGGAGTGTCCTTACCATCAATTTCTTCTTCCCCTGCAGGTGCATCTTTGTTACGAACCCCTGGAACTGGAAAGTAGCAAACTATTAGATCTGGGAATGCGTCCCCAATTTGAGTCCAATAACAGGTGTCACACACCCAAAACTTTTGATTCTTGAAATAAAGTTTCTCACTTGTGCACTTTCAATTATTAATGGATTTACGATGGTGTTTTCATAGTCAATTATTTCAAATAAAGCCTCCCAAAATTCACGTAATGACTGCTGCCTCTGCTTTGAAAAACCATATTGACTTGGAAGTAAGCTCCTAAGCATCTTGGTTAATTCCTTATTTTGAAGAGATGACAATTCAAGACGTTCAATTTCTTTTGAAAATGGACCTTTCAAATGGGTAAGAGTGTCAAAGAGTACTTTGTGCATGCTGAAGAGACACTAAACAGCTGAATTTGGATATTACAAGACTTTGTCAAGATTATTTAGCCCTTTCCTGCCTCCTCCAATTCCTGACTTGTAAAGACTAGGTAAATTGTCTTTGTTTTTCTCACGTTTTGGAGACAACACTTCCTTAACGATTATTCTTCTTTTACTATTTGTATACTCTTGGATTCTTACACTTGTTTTTCCGTGTTTCTTGGGTCCTTCAGGTGGGGTCTCTTTTCGAACTGTTTGCCACTTTGGTTTGCACTTTAGTAAAAAAAAGAAAAAGAATAGAAACTATCAATGTTCCGACCTTCTATCGTGAAAATGAATAAGGGTAATTTAATTATTTAAGCTTATTAAAAATTAGCCTATGCATTTAAGGTTGCCTTGTGCACCTTGTGCACCACTGTGCAGTTCAATAAAAACTAAATAACCCTTAACAACCCTACAAAATCATTTTTCGGAAATATCTTTAACTCAGGGATAAAATCAACGAAATGCGTAATAGTCTATAAACCAATTAATCCAAGTCAGAGTAAAATATTACGCTAGATGGAAAAACCAGAGATTCCATCAAGTTGACTTTTTGGAGATGTTTTACCGTTTTTTACAAATAAAAAAAAATCCTGCTCGTATCTTTCGATCGATCACATTAAATTTTTAAATTTTATATATCCGGAGTCAACATGAAAAGCAAATTCTTTTGACGTATAAATTGTTGTTATATTTCCCTCTTTTTAGCATTTTGGTTACAATTGCACCGAATTGCTCCTTATTTACAATTCACTACCACGAACTGTTTCAGAACAGTCATTAGACGCATCAGTAAAAAAACTGCATACTTTTGACAAAGAAATTTTAATTTTTTTTTTTTTTTAAGACATATGTAATAAAAGAAGTCGTTACTTTTGTGATTTGGAAAACCACAGAAAAAATAGATTTATTTTCAGATAAATTAAAGAACGACTAGATATCTCATGTATTAGTCAAGGTATAAAGCCTGAAGAGCTCCGTCAACGTTTTTAAATATCAAGATGTCATATATTTTTAGATATCATATATCGAGTTATATAATCATTTATACTGAGAAATATTGACGAGAAATGATTAATGGAATGGCCATCTCAAAATTTCTATCACCTGCATTTCGGGAAATACGAGGTTTTGCGGAAGGGGTATCCACTCATCGATCGCTCTCAATCTTAAAAGGGACACTATAACTTCTGATTACCAATCGAATGAGTCCCCTCCAACGCTTATACGATCACCCTTTCTATATAAGCCTTATATGCCCCCAAGGCATAACTTACATCCCTTGCACTAAGGGTTGTGAAGGGGGTTGTCATTCTCAAAGACATAATTTCTGGACCTTTCAATTACGCTAATCAAAATGACTATCTAAAAATTTTGATTGTATGTGTTTGAGGAAGTGGTGGGCGTGAGAGGGGGATCATTTGCCCTCCAATCACTTTAAACTATTAAAAAGGGCACTAGCCCTTTCAATTTCCAAATGAGCTCTTTTTGAAGTTTCTACGTCAACAAATGACCATCTCAAAATTTCTATCAGACACATTTCAGGAAAATACGAGATGTGTGTGTGTGTGGAGGGGTATCCACCCTACGATCACTTTAATATTAAAAAGGGCACTCAAACTTCTGATTACTAATCCAATGAGCCCCCTGAAAAGTTTATACGATCACCCTTTCTATATATATTTTATATAGCCCGGGGGCATAATTTACAACCCTTGCCCTAGGGGCTCTAAGGAAGGGGTTGTCTTACCAAAAAACATAATTTCCGGACCTTTGATTTACGTTGGACAAAATGGCCATTTCAAAATTTTTATTAGATGTGTTTGGGGAAATGGTTGGTGTGGGAAGGGGATTAGTTGCCCTCCAATTACTATCGACTATTTAAAAGGGCGCTAGCCCTTTCAATTTCCAATCGAATAAGCTCTTTTCGAAGTGTCTACGAAAACTCCTTCTACACGAAGTGAAAAAAATAGTAAATTGTGCCCACACCGCCCTTTACTGAGGCAGCACTATTGCGCTACCTATGAAAAGGCAGTAATACATCCCCTGGCACAAATATATCCGTTACCGAATAAGCATTTCCTACCAAATATTTACATTATATGTTAAAAAGATTTAATTCTTTGCCTAGCAATTGCTGTACAAAAGCTGGGATCTGAAGGCGAGCATGTAAAGTTTGTGTACCCCAAAATTATATTATATGCAAAGCAGATTGCAAGTGTGTCGCCAACATTTTCTAAAAATAATCTATACCCTTCGTCTCTCTTCCCATCAAAGCTAGCCATTAGTTTTGTGAATACAAACAGTTTTTTGGGCCGTTGCAATGAGACCACGTTTAATTTTAACCTCAATAAGCTTCAGAATTTGCAAGTGTTTGTAAATGGTCAACCTTTATACGATGTAAATTTTGCTGATACGAGCTATCGTCTTCTTTGTGAATTAAGTATGCGAATATTATGTGAAGACGACCACAACGTTAAAAATGGTCTTAGATATGAATATAGGAGTATTATAGGCGTATTAACTCCCATGCTTGCTCCCTTATTTGGACTCTAAATATTCCCTATATCTGGGTCATTGACCTACTTACATAACTATGCTACCAGAGATAATTCATTAGCATAATCCTGTCGGCATCTCGTTTACAGACACCTCTCTGAACATGATTAACAAGGAAAGTTGATATTATTGTTTTGATTATTTAATTCTGTGAATAAATTTTTTATTTGGATTGAATAAAACTGGTTTCATCACGCACTTGAAAAGAGTAAACCGGCGAAGTTATGTTCGCCAATGAATCAATTGCTATGGCATTTGTTTTAGAGGGAGCTTATGGTTATATTATTGATTTTTTTGTGAATAAATTCTATGTCAATTAAAAAAAGTCCATTTCCCACCTCCAAGGGGCCCAATACCTCGCCCTTAACTTTTGGCCCTCCTTTTTAAGCACTATTTTTTTTACTTAGGAGTTTTTTAAACGTTTTTTTATGTCTTAAAATGACATGAAATATACTTAAAACAAAAATTAACTTGTGATATTTTCGAAATACGAAATAAAGATGATATAGATATGCTAGTCGTTATTTTTCCTATGAAAAAAATAATATTTGTAGTGACGTTTTTTTTACTTGGAATATCTTGGGACTTAGAATTTTGAAAAGTATTGTTAAGTATTGCGGTATGCATAGTGCCAAAATTAATAAAGTCTAATATCTTTTAAGCGATGTTACGACAGCCCAAAGCGGGAAATGATACAATAAGGCCTATTGAAAAGTATTGCTTAATATTAAGGATATACATTAAGTCTAAATTAATAGTCGTATGCTTATTTTAAGCGGTAATATGACAACTCTATGAGGAAATGGTACATTAATGCCTATTGAAACGTAGTGCTTAGTATTGGGGTATGCAAAAAGTCAAAATTAATAAAGTCCTATATGTTTTAAACGATGACACGAAAGCAACAGAAGAGAAATAATACAATAAAGCCTTTTGAAGAGTATTGTTTAGTATTGGGGTATGCATAAGGACGAAGTTAATAAAGTCGTATATGTTTTAAGCTATGATACGACAGTCCTATGAGGGAAATAATAGAATAAAACCTTTTGAACTGTATTGCTTAGTACTGGGGATATGCAAAAAGTTGAAATTAATAAAGACAAAGCTTCAATTGTTGAATAAATATAAAAAAATAGAAAAAACACTATTGCATACAACAATTTCAGGTAGTAGGTAAATTCAGAGTGTCTTAATTGTTGACTGAATATCGACAATTTAATAAAAAAACTTTTGACTAGTAAACTGATAGTAACTGATAGTAATAGTAAGTTGATAGTAAACTGAGGGAGTTGATAAATCCCAAATGTTTTAGTTGCTGGCTGAGTACCAACAAAATTAATAAATGCACTTTTGTCTAGAACAAACTCAGCTTCTTTTCTCAGCTCAACGCTTTTGAATACATCAAACTCAGGTAATAGGCAAATTCGGTGTTTCTTAGTTGCTGACTGAGCATCAAAATCTAATAAAACCACTTTTGACTACAAATAACTGAGGGAGTCAATAAATTCTGAGTCTTTTAGTTGCTGATAAAGAACCAACACACAAACACACATATTCATTTTAAACAAACAGACAAAGACAGATACGGGGACAAGCAAACCTCAACCCAGCCACATACGCACAGAGAGAGAGCAAGAGAGAGAGAGAGAGGAGAGAGAGAATTTTTTAAATTCTTGGTCAGCCTTCTTAAGACCATAGGCGGGTGTGCCTTGTTTGCCACTTTTTGAATTCTTGATCAGCATGCCTAGGACTCTAGGCACGCATGCCTTTCCAAAAACCTGCCTGACAAGTATGTGTCCAATAAGAGAGTCATCCATACTCCTGCCATTTACCCGTGCCCCA
>JAQQPU010022791.1:343-13024 GCA_029168905.1 Artemia sp. Kazakhstan ARC1039
TCGCTCTTTACGCTAAAGTTTGACTCTGTCTCACAACTTTATTTTTTAAAACAATAAAAAACTTTAGCGTAAAGAGCGAAGCGTTGAGGAGGGGACAGCCCCTTTCATATACGGAATAATTTCTGTTCGATTTAATTGTGTTATAAAGAGTCATGCAAACATTTAAGGGGAGAGGGGGTCAAACCCCTTACCCCCTGGATACAACCTTGCCTAGTACTCTCTTTCCCAGATCAACTAGAAGTCCGTAACTAATACCGCACTTACGGATTTTATAGCATCCACCGTTACTTCCTGTTCTTTTAAGAATAACATAAAAAACTTTTTCCCCAAAACAAGTCTTTCGAAGAAAAGTAAAGAGATCTATTGAGCCAAGAACGAAAAAAAGTAAAGTCAAATAATCTCCCAAGCGTAAAACTACCACAAATCACCAATAACTAAATCAAACTTAAAGCGAGAAGAAATTACAATAAATAGCCAAGACAAACTCAAAACGAGAAGAAATTAATATGAGTACGGTTCACAATCCCCATGCCTTCTCAAGATCAGAACACAATTTGCGCCTGACTGAAAATAAAAACAATAACAAAAAAACAAATGACCGTGGATTGTCAGTTTATCTGACATATACTGATATTTATTCCTTAAAAGTTTTGATAATTTTTTAATTATGAAAGTAAGAAAAGTGAAAACATTTTAAATGTATTTTGTTTTCAGTAAAGTGCAAATTGTGTTCCTGACTTGAGAAGGCAATGGGGTTATCAGTCCTAATCATGTTAATTTTTGCTCGTTTTGAGTTTGACTTGGCTATTTATTGTAATTCCTGTTCCTTTTGAATTTCATTTATTTATGGATAGTAAGTTGGAGGAGAGACCCTTGAATTTATCACAGATTCTTTCATGCATTGATAGAGAGGATGAAAACACTTATGATTATTTCATTAATAATTTACCCATGAACAAATACCTTTCTCTAGGAATGATTATGAGTAAACCAACAAAGAAGTGTCTGAGAACAGCATTTCTAAATTGTTGTGGAATTATGAGTAGTTTAGAAAATATTTCACTATTGCTTTCCGACCATAAGATTGATGTTTTTGGTGCATGTGAAACATTTTTAAATGAGCAATCTTCTGAGCTAGCTCATATAAATGGGTATAAGTCGTTATTTAAACATAGAATAGGTAGACAGAGAGGAGGGTTGGCTTTTTTTGTAAATGATAGTATACCTGTAAGAGAAGTGAATGATTATGATTACCTTTATGAAGAAATGGCATTTGAATTTTTTGCTATTGAGCTAGATTTAAGTCCTTCGAAAGTATTATGTTGCGTCCTATATAGGCCGCCGAGTTCGGCTGCTAAACAATTTGTAGAAAAGTTCGATGAACTTAGCTCGCTGATGACCCAAAGAAAGTGTAAGTTAATGATGTTGGGTGATTTTAATATTTATATTAGTATTGTACATAGGGATGTGAATTCAATGCTTTCGAATAGTGTTGCCGTTGACTTTGTAACGATTTGTATTTCCGCGGGTTTGCTTCCAACATGCCGGATCCCGACGAGAATCACGGAGTCGTCAGCGTCGTTTATTGACAATATTTTCACAAATTTAGAGACACTGGGCTGTAACGTTATAGTTGATGATACTTCTGACCATTTTACGATCCTGTGCGACCTTGAAACGGGTCCCTCCCCTAAACCCTCTTCATTGAGGTCAAGAAGACTGGACGCTGCTTCGATTGATAAACTGAAAAGTTTACTGTCCCAAGTCGACCGGTCTCCCTGCTTAGAATGTGACGACGTGGACAAAGCTACAGAATACTTCATCAATCAGTTTGAAATAGTACTTAATAAGGCATGTCCTTTATCAAGCAGGCAAGCTAGGCGTTATATTAAACCAAAGAAACCATGGATTACAGCTGCTGTTCTGTCCTCTATACATACCAAAAATAACCTCTTCAGGAAATTCATGGCAGACCCTACACATGAAAATCAGGCCAAATTTCGACAGTACAGAAATTGTCTGACAAAGTTACTGCGACAAGCGAAGCAGTCATACTATCTTCATGAATTTCAAAATGCTGAAGGGTCCCCAAAAAAGACTTGGTTGATTATTAATGAATGCCTTGGGAAAAAGAAAATGAAAAACCTTCCGGAAGAGATATTATCGCCAAAAGACAAGAAAATTGTTAAAGGAAAGCGAAATGTTGTTGGTGTCCTAAATGAGCACTTCGCAAATATTGGTCACGTAACATCACTTGAGGCACCAACTTGAAGTTTACCCGATTCAACATATTCTGCTTACATGCCGCCTCCATCGGATTGCTCTCTTTTCCTAACGCCGGTCTCAGCAGATGAATTACTGCAAGTTATATACCAACTGAAGAATGGGTCGTCGGAAGGTACAGATGGCTCGTCGACAAGCCTATTAAAACGGATAATGCCTGATGTTACAGAATTTTTAGTTCATGTTATCAACTTATGTTTTTCAAGTGGACGTTTCCCAGCTTGCTTAAAGTCTGCACGTGTTTTAGCCCTGCATAAGGGTGATGACGTGAAAGATCCAACAAATTACAGGCCAATCTCGATCCTATCTTCATTCGCAAAAGTAATTGAAAGATGTCCTTACAACCGTATAGTGAAGTTTTTTGATAAGAGGGGATGTTTTAATGACCTTCAGTTTGGGTTTAGGAAGGGTCATAGCTCTGAACATGCGATTCTGACTCTCACACAGTTTATACACGACACTTTGGATAAAAAAGAAATTCCAGCTACTATATTTATAGATATTAAAAAAGCGTTCGATACTATTTGTCATACAATTTTGCTTCGTAAACTGGAAAATTATGGTATACGTGGACCTACAAATTCTCTGATTGACTCATATTTAACTGGGTGCAGTCAGTTTGTGGATGGTGGAAATGCTACCTCTTCACTACTTGGTATCACTGGTCAAGTCGGCGTTCCTCAAGGGTCCATACTTGGACCTCTACTCTTTCTTATTTATGTTAACGACATCAACAGGGCGCTGGATGATCTCGGGCTAAATGTCCTTTTCGCTGATGATACAGCCTGCACAGTGAGCGGTACTGATGAAAGATCGCTTAAGAAGAATTTGTTGGCAGCTTTCGAGAGGACAGAAACTTGGTTTAGTGCAAATAAATTATCTGTTAATATGCCAAAAACCAAGTTCATGATTTTCTCTCGTACTGACCAGTCATTACCTGAACTTAGTAGACTACCCATTGATGAATATACTTATTTGGAGCGTGTATCTACTATGAGATATTTAGGAGTGCTAGTTGATCAGAATATGAGTTGGAAGGAACACATTGCTAAATTACAGATGAAGTTGGGAAGGAATGTTGGAATATTGCGGCATTTGAAATTTATTCTACCTTTTCATGCGATGAGATCGGTAAATTTTGCCCTAGTCCATTCCTATCTGAGTTATTGTCCCCTGATTTTTCTGAATACATTTAAAACTCATATAAAAACACTTCAAAGGCAGCAAAATAAAGCACTGCGTATTCTGAAAAATTTCATTCCCTCCCCAATATCCCTACCATCAAAATCGCCAAATAAAAGTATATTTTCTTTCCTTAATATATTACCAATGGAATTATTATTATCTTTTCATGGATTGATGTTTTGTGTTAAGTATTTTGCTAAAATTCTACCGAAAATTTTCTATGCTATGGATCTATTTAACCAATGTGAGCACGATTATGGAACGAGGGGATCTTTTAAGTATGTTGAACCCCGAGCTTGCACTGAGAGATCGAGGTTCTCACTCAGGCACTGCATAACCAAACTTTGGAATGTGCATGGGTCGGGTCTTAATATTTAGTCTTTCTGTTGGTACACTGCAGGGTCATTTAAAAAATCTTTTACTAACCCTTTGATCATTTTATTTAATTTCATTTTTTTTTAATTTTTTTTAAAAATTCAGTTATGGTCTTCCCGCTGGCACATTCTATTGGTAGGGTTTCCCCACGGCTTCACTTCACTATTTTTGGTGTTTTGTTTTAGTTTGTTCTCCATTTGGCTGCTGGCTTGGGGTGATGCTTGGTAAGTCTTACATTTTTCTTTCTTTTTTATCTATTTACAAAAGTGTGATTACGTACAAATGCAGTTATATATTATGTTTTTGTTGTTTTTATTTGTTATTGGTTGCCTGGTAATACGAGCTAGACTCTCAGCCGGGCATACCCATATTGTAGTTGTATTTAGTTTATAAATAAAAGAACCTGAACCTGAACCTGAAAAGTTTTGATAATTTTTTAATTATGAAAGTAAGAAAAGTGAAAACATTTTAAACGTATTTTGTTTTCAGTAAAGTGCAAATTGTGTTCCTGACTTGAGAAGGCAATGGGGTTATCAGTCCTAATCATGTTAATTTTTGCTCGTTTTGAGTTTGACTTGGCTATTTATTGTAATTCCTGTTCCTTTTGAATTTCATTTATTTATGGATAGTAATTTGTGGTAGTTTTACGCTTGGAATATTATTTGAAATTATTTTTGCTCATTCTTGGCTTAATGGAGCTCTTAACTTTTCTTTGAAAAACTTGTTTTGTGGAAAAAATTTAGCCATTCCAAAAATATTGCTGATACGCCTGTATCAGCAATCTGTATACAAATAGTATCTTTTGATTTAGTTCAAACTTCCCCTCAACGTTTCCTCAGATGTTATTTTCGCTGCAGAAGTGTCAAAGACTCATCTGAATGCCCCCCGTATTTTGGGAAAGTAGAAGTCAAACATACATACCTCGTCTCAATAACATATACTATAGGTAAACAATGAACAAATTGCATAACTCGCAGCCCATGCCCTGAGTCCTCAGGGGGGGGGAGGGTAGGTTGACATCCCCAAACACATGGGGTCACATAAGGCACCAAGTGTTGGGTGCCTTATGTGCACCCAGGGCATAACTTAAAACCCTTGCCATGAGGGTTGTGGGTGAGTGTCCTCCTCAAAAACATATTTTCTATCTGGAAATCAACTATGCTGAATAAAATGGCTATTTCAAAATTTTGATTGGATGTGTTTTTTGGGGGAATGATGGGCGTGGGAGGGGCTAGTTACCCTCCAATTACTTTTTACTATTACAAAGGGCACTAGCCACTCCAATTTCCAATCGAATGAGCCCTTTTCGAAGTTTCTACGACAACTACTTAGATACGAAGTGCTCGGATATGGAGAAAAAAAAAACACATTTTGCCCACATCGCTCTTTACTTAGGCAGCGCTAGCGCGCTGCCTATGATTAGACCAGACGAAGTTTGCAACTGATTTTTATACATCTATTTACGGACCAATAATTTTAATAAAATTGTTTAACGTTTCACTGAAACTATTTTCGTTAGATAATGAAGGCTAGCCTATTCAATTACAAGGAATCAGAGCCATATTTTTTATTTGAATACTTTCAAGTCCTGACATTCTAATTTTTTATTCTATCTTTTTTTTGCTGTTGATTTGCATTATTCAGAATCACATTTTCTTATATTTTTAATTAAGAATTATTAGCAAAGTTGTTATAAGTTTTACTTAAGGTAATTTTTACTTAATACTTTCTTTTGATAACCTGGAAGCATAATTTTCGCTAGACAATGAAAGCTATACCTATTTGTTTTGAAGGATTCAGAGCCATATTTTTCTTTTGAGTAGTTTTCAGTTCTGAATATGTAATTTATTTTGTTTTATCTTTGTTGCTGCTGCTTGGCAGTGTTCGGAAACACTTTTTTATTTTAATTTTTATTTAAATGGTATTAGCAATATTATTATCAAATTTTACTTAAGATATATTATTTATATTGCTATAGTTCAATACTCTTGAGTACTTTAATAAGGCACTGGCGTTTTAAATTCTGTTTAAATAGGTCTTCTCAATATTTTCTAAGATTATTCATTATTTTTCTAAGATTCAGAGCGCATCTAATCTCTCCCTCCCCCACAAACATAAAAGCACGTCGTGTTTTCCCGAGATGCATCTAGTAGATATTTTGAGACAGACATTTTAGTCAAGATAGTCCAAAGATCATATAACAAGGCTTTCGAGGGTGATACAAAACACCAGAGCCAAAGGGCGAGGCATGTTAGTTATGCCCCTGGGGCATTTGAGGTTCTTATAGAAAGGATAGCTGTTGAAACTTTAGAAGTGGCTCATTTGGTTGAAATTGGAAGTTCTACTTCCCTTTTAAGGGTCAATAATGATGGAGGTCAACTAGAATCGCCCCCACACCTTAACTACCCCTCTTTTCACCTAATGTGTATGATTGAAGTTGTGCGATGACATTTATCTTTAAATTAGTCCAAAGAACATATAAAAATGCCTTCAAGGTTGGAAAATCCCCCCAGAGCCCTTGGGCAAGGTCTTTAGGTTGTGCCGTGGGGGCATATAAGGTTCTCATGGAATGGGTGGTCGTATCAAATTCAAATGGATATCATTTGATTTTTAAATTGGAAGTTATAGAGTCCATTTTAAGAGTCAAAGTGATTTGTGAGATCCCCCCCTGCCACTCATGATGCATAACAAACATCCAAACATAATTTTGAGACTTCATACTTTTCAGCACTTATGAAGAGCTCAGTAATTATGTGTTTGGGAATTTCCACCCCCCCCCCCTGAGGACTCAGGGCAAGGGCTGCCAGTTATACAATTTGTTCATTGTTTACCTATAGTATTGAGATTAGTATGAGATATAGTATGATTTACCTATAGTATTACCTATGTTATTGAGACGAGGTATGCATGTTTAACTTCTACTTTCCCAAAGTACGGGGGGAATTCAGATGAGTCTTTGACACTTCTGCAGCAAAAATAATATCTGAGGAAACGTTGATGGGAAGTTTGAACTAAATCAAAAGATACTATTTGTATACAGATTGCTGATACAGGGGTATCAGCAATATTTTTGGAATGGCTAAACTTTTTCCACAAAACAAGTTTTTCAAAGAAAAGTTAAGAGCTCCATTAAGCGAAGAATGAGCAAAAATAATTTCAAATAATGTTCCAAGCGTAAAACTACCACAAATTACTATCAATAAATAAATGAAATTCAAAAGGAACAGGAATTACAATAAATAGCCAAGTCAAACTCAAAACGAGCAAAAATTAACATGATCAGGACTGATAACGCCCTTGTCTTCTCAAGTCCGGAACACAATTTCCACTTTACTGAAAACAAATGCGTTTAAAATGTTTTCACTTTTCTTACTTTCATAAATAAAAAATTATCAAAACTTTTAAGGAATAAATATCAGTATATGTCAGATAAAATGACAATTCCACGGGCATTTGTTTTTTTTGTTGTTGTTTTTTTTTCAGTAAGGCGCTAATTGTGTTCTGGTCTTGAGAAGGCATGGGGATTGTCAACCTACCCATATTAATTTCTTCTTGTTTTGAGTTTGTCTTGGCTATTTATTGTAGTTTCTTCTCGCTTTGAGTTTGATTTAATTGTTGGTGATTTGTGGCAGTTTTACGCTTGGAAGATTATTTGACTTTACTTTTGTTCATTCTTGGCCTAATGGATCTCTTTACTTTTCTTTGAAAGACTTGTTTTGTGGAATTTTGTTTTATATTATTCTTAAAATAACAGCAAATAACGGTGGATGCTATAACATCCGTAAGTGTGGTAGTAATAGCGGACTTTTAGTTGACCTGGTAAAGAGAGTCCTAGGCAAGGTTGTATCCAGGGGGGTAAGAGGTTTGACCCCCTCTCCCCTTAAATGTTTGCATGACTCTTTATAACGTAAAAAATGGATATAAACAAAAATTGTATGCGTTTTTCTACATTTTTTATGTGGAAATCCCCCCCCCCCCCCTGAAATAAATCCTTGTGTAAAACAAAGGTCGGGAAGAAATCCTGGATACGACCCTAGTCCAAGGATATAAATGTCACCTACACAGGAATAGAATCGGCAAGGCAAGCAAAAACTTTGCAAAAAAAGGATTATTGGCAGAGAGTGTAAAAGAATCATAACATCAGAAGAATAGCTGAAAAACTCAAGATTTTCAAAAATACTAGACACCCTTGTAAAATCCCAATAATCATTTTCAAATTTTATCAGTGTTTCAAATCAAGCTAGTTCATAAATATTATGATTAAATATTTCCTTTTTGTTTTAATATTGTATCAAATTAGCTTAGTGATCTATTAATTAGGATGTCTAATTTGAATGAATATTATCATGAATAGGCTTTTAAGACGTTTTAGTAAGAACTAAGTATTTAGTCAGTAAAAAGTGGCATAAATAAATAAATGAAATTCAAAAGGAACAGGAATTACAATAAATAGCCAAGTCAAACTCAAAACGAGCAAAAATTAACATGATTAGGACTGATAACCCCCTTGCCTTCTCAAGTCAGGAACACAAGTTGCACTTTACTGAAAACAAAATACGTTTAAAATGTTTTCACTTTTCTTACTTTCATAATTAAAAAATTATCAAAACTTTTAAGGAATAAATATCAGTATATGTCAGATAAACTGACAATCCACGGTCATTTGTTTTTTTGTTGTTGTTTTTTTTTTCAGTAAGGCGAAAATTGTGTTCTGATCTTGAGAAGGCATGGGGATTATCAACCGTACTCATATTAATTTCTTCTCGTTTTGAGTTTGTCTTGGCTGTTTATTGTAATTTCTTCTCGCTTTGAGTTTGATTTATTTATTGGTGATTTGTGGTAGTTTTACGCTTGGGAGATTATTTGACTTTTCTTTTGTTCATTCCTGGCTTAATGGATCTCTTTACTTTTCTTCGAAAGACTTGTTTTCCAACTGCACCAGCATACACCTTACGGATCTGAGTTCCATTCGGGAAATAAGTTATTTCCGAGTTGACTTTAGGGATGTACTAATAGGTAATCCAAGGTACACAAGTTCCTGCAGTGGTAAAAACTCAGGATTACCCAAATTTACTCTGTCAGGGGTTTCAGAACGGTTAAAATTAGATAATAGCACTTGAAACTTACCCACTATTAAAAAATTACCAATCTCGTTATAATTCTTAGCAATGTCCTTAAAACTTTTTTCTAAGCTAAACACAGCCCTACTTAGGTTAAGAACGTCATCAGCCTAACATAAAACAGACACACTAAAGATGTTCAATATGCAGCAAGGCAACAAATCTCCTTGGACTCTTAGGGTCGTGTTCTTATAAATAGTAGGAGAGAATATGACCCAACTCCAAGATTCACGCGGAGTTCTGAAGGATGAAGCGAAAATCCAATATTTAAAAGTGCTCAGAGGTGACTATACATACAATAAAGAGGTCGAACTACATCAACAGATATTGCTCAAGCATACCCTGAGAATAAATTGGAGATCCGAAAGCATTACTAAATACTAATATCATTTGCGCCAATAGCCAAAGGGCTACCTGACCTACCAGCATCCATTAATACTGTACATAAGCTCCTTGAAACGTAGTAGCAACCAGGACGCGGTTGAACACCAAACTGAAAAGGAGGCATGACATACTGTTGTCGAATATTTGCAATAATCAATAACTCAAAAATCTTCGAAAACACACTAGAAGCTGTAATGGGCCTAGAAGACAGACAATGAGAATGCAGGTATTCTTTGTTCAAAACCTGAGTTATAAAACCAACACATAAGCTGTCGGGCACAACCCCTATTGAAAAAATCATCTGGAACAGTAAAGCTACTTGGTCAAAAAGGTAATCGCTGGTGAACTGAAAATGGCGAACACAAATCCCATTCAACCTACAAGAAATCTTCTTTTTCTTCTTTTCCCAAAGCAAATTTTGATTGTAAGCGATTTTTACCGCAATTCAGCTTTGATATTGGAAACATGATCACGGAGCGCTTTACAAAATTTTCTTTTCGTAAGAATACGGACGGCATTTACAAAACCAACTCTAGGCCTATCACACTCTTGCCATTCCTATATGCACACTATGTCATATTTTGCAACCATTTTTTCAAGCTAAGCAAGCCTATTAAGAACGCCACCTTTTATGTTCTAAGAAAACACCGATACGGAATTTCGGTTAGTTGCCATTATTATGAATTAGCTGGGATTTTATTAGCTTTTGGTTTTCGGGACAGCTGAAAGACTAGCAGCTGTGTTTTCTAGATTGGCATGATACACAGCATAGACTATTAAAGCACGGGAATTCTTTGGTATGTCCGTGTCAATTCTGCACACATTTCCCACATATTTGGGGAACATAGCATCTTCGGAGTAGATGCCAATATTTTTCGACATGGAGAATCTCTTATCCGAGTTTAGGGGGATTTTATGAAAAATTATCTAGATCGTCCTGAGAAGCGGATGATAATTTAACAGTTAAAGAAAGCCTACAACGTTCGGCCTTGATGCAGTAAGGATTCAAGGCTTGTAATCCATCACGCAACTTGAATGGTAACTTTTTTAAAATTCCCGTAAACTGTTTAGCTTTGGTTTTCAAAGCTACACTGTCGTCCGAAGTTTTAAACAAATTTGCAATTCTCTTGGACGTTCTAAAACTGTCTACAAGAACATTAAACTTTGATTTGTGGCGACAAACTTCAATCTCATTTCTTGATGAATCCGTAGTACATACTAAATCAATTGCTAATTTACTAGCTTCAAGAGTCGTTGGATTTAAGGGGATTTTTCAGAGAATATAGTAGAGGGGTCACATCAGTCCTTCTATCCAAATCAGGGATAGCCTTATATATTGACCCTTGTCTGAATTCTGTTAGAGTTTCTTCCATATTTCTACACATTTGATTCACCGTAGAGGTGATGCACGCCAAAACTAGTTCAGTACCTGATGGGACTTCTGAAGGGTCCGAAATCATAAACCTGGGAAGTGTCTTTGGAGCATTTATGAAATATTTTTGCGATATCCATGATATTATCCTCATCAATAAGGTACTTTACGCATATATCATTATATCCGCTTTCTTCATATAATAAATTTTCCCCCTCAAGAATTGTTTCTTTAGGAAAACACTCCACACTATAACCAAATTTATATTGACAAATTTGTTAGTTTCCATGCCAGTATACATGCATCGGATAATAAAATTCAGTATAGATCAATGCAAAAATTGATCGGAAGCCATAATTTCATATTAAATCTACGCATTGAGTCGTGAGACTCAATGCACGCTGCACGACTCAATGCACGACTCAGGCACGTAGTCCTCTATAAATGCTCACTGCTTGAGAGCTGAATGAATGCTGCATTGATTCTTTTGGGAAATTAATTAAAAAAAAACTTTCCGAAAAAAAAGTTTTTCGAAGAAAAGTAAAGGCCATTTTAAACTTAAGTTCAGCAGATACAAGTACCTTTTAAAATTCAAACTCAAAACGACCAGAAATTACTATAAAAGAATAAATGAAACCCAAAACGAACAGAAATTAAATAAACAATCATATCAAAAACATACAACAAGTAATAATATAAATGAATAAATAGATCTTAAAGCGAGTAATGCTTAGATTCAATATGAATATCAAGCTTAAAACGAAAAAAATATTTTCCTATTGAAGCACAAATGAAACTTAAAACGAACAGAAATTAAATAAACAACTAATGCAAACAAAAAATACAAAAGATATTAATGTAAATGAATAAATAAATCTTAAAACGAGTGAAAATTAAATTGAATATGCAAATCAAGCTTGAAACGAACAAAAATCACCACAAACAAGAGTTTGGGTACGACCTCCTTTTCCACCGTAAAAGTCTAAAACATACTGCGTCATTGGCGCTTTACTAAAAACCAATCTTATGGATCTTTGGATCTTTTATTGAACTGATGGGTCTTTCAACAGTTAATATCATTATACATCAAATATTCAATTTGATGTTGTTTATACTTTCCAAGAGAGTTCAAGACGCATACAGTTTTCAGTAAAGCGCCAATGACGCAGTAGGTTTTAGACTTTTACACTGAGAGAAGGAGGTCATATCCAAACTCTTGTTTGTGTCGTTTCAAGCTTGATTTGCATATTCAATTTAAGTTTCACTCGTTTTAAGATTTATTTATTCATTTACATTAATATCTATTTTGCATTGTTTTGTTTTGCATTTTGAAAAGGATTGTTTATTTAATTTCTATTCGTTTTAAGTTTCATTTATGCTTCAATAGGAAAATATTTTTTTTGGTTTTAAGCTTGATATTCATATTCAATCTAAGCATTACTCGCTTTAAGATCTATTTATTCATTTATATTATTACTTGTTGTATGTTTTTGCTATGATTGTTTTTTTTCCGTTTGTTTTGGGTTTCATTTATTCTTTAATAGTAATTTCTGGTCTTTTTGAGTTTGAATTTTAAAAAATATTTGTGTCTGCTGAGCTTAAGTTTAAAATGGCCTTTACTTTTCTTTGAAAAACTTTTTTTTTCGGAAAGTTTTTTTTTAATAAATTTTCGTTCGTTTTTGATTGCAAAAAATTTCAAGTCTTTAAAAACTCTTTATTTAAAAATCAAACTTAAAATAAATCCAATATTCATCAAAGTAAAAAAACTGATATCAAAGTAACAATAGAAAAATGAAAAAATGAGTTTGTGTCGACCTCGGATTTTTTATTAACTGATGTTTGAACTATTTTTAACAAAATGGTCACCTGAAATTTTATCGGATGGGTTTATCCATCCGATACACCCAAAGGCGTGAAGGGTGGGAGGGGCTAGTTGCCAGGCATGTACGCAGGAATTTGTTT
>JAQQPU010022792.1:0-13733 GCA_029168905.1 Artemia sp. Kazakhstan ARC1039
ACCACATCACTAAAGATTTCATCGCTACACAAGGATTCAAATTCCTAGAAAAAAGGTGTTTTCTGAAATTGAACACCATTTTTGACGAATTTTCACTATTCTCTACCCATTTGCTGGCAAGTTACCATGGATGAAGCAATGAAAAAAATATCTACCTATAGAAGAATGACCTCTTTATTCTTTAGTATAAGTTTCATTCCTCAAAATCCTACCTCCTAATCAAAAATTTGCATAAAGCCATTGCAAACAAACACAAGTAAGGCCGAAATTCCTTAGTTCGCGCACAGAGAAATGTTAACCCGGGTACGGCGGTTTCCGATACTACAATTGTAACACTATGACAATAAAGCGTTCATTTGACAATTAGATACCAAAGAAACAATACTTGTTTGACTAAGGAAAAAGGGATAAGGGAAATATGAATAAAAGTAGTTACGATCCAAAGGTGAAAAGATTAGTGAAGGAATTTGAACGAATTGCAAATTTTGAAGCTACAAGATCCAACCTCCGACGATGGAAAAATTCAACTACCTTAGATTCTGACTCGGCCCCATTTGAAAAAGTAACTGTGCAAATTCGCAAACAACCAAATTGTACCTCACAATTTGCAAGAGGTACGAAATACCGAAAAGAAGGGCCATACACTGGCGCGAGAATAGTTGAAATATTAAAAAAAGATGGCACCTCTTTTAAACCTCCAAGTACAAATCTCCGGCGATGGGGGAATTCAACTACTCTACATTCAGACCTCTAAGTTTTGTTTTTTGATATCAAAATTATTTAGGCCATTTGCTAAGCCAGTGTTCAAAATTATTTATTCCATAGGCTAGTTTTGAAATTTTATGCAGGTTAAGATATTTTTTTGCCTTAAATTTGGATGTAAAGAGAAAAAAATATCTTTTCCAATTCTATTTTGGCAGAGAAAATGATAACAAATTCAGTTCCTGAGTTTAAAAATTTTTGTTGGAGGTAATGGTGCTCGTCCGAAGTCTGGTCCCATGCATTCATGGCGCATGCAGAGCGCCCGGATATCGTGAGGCACTTCACGTGCCTCTGGATATCCGGCTAGCCAACGGAGAACTAAATGCACCTAGGGACGGTCGGGCTAGCAACCCTCCTCCTGAAATTACTCGCTACGAAAGGAAATGGATATACAGCCTCGGATGCCCCATCGCTTGGAGAGAGGAGGGGGGTTCACCCCTCCCCATCTAAACAAATAAAAGCAGTTTACTTAAATTTTGCAACCGCTTTCCCCTCCCGCACGCATCTTGTAAACCATAAGACACTATTTCTGTTTTTGTAAAATTTAAACATTAAAATACAAATTTAATACACAAGCCTCAAAATTTGGTTTCGTTTCTTAAAGCTTTAGCTTCTGTGTTTTTAGTTTGAATTTTAGAATTAATTTCAATACGAATTTGCAAACGCACATGCATCTATCTTACATTTTCTGAAAGCATTTGTACTGAATTTTTCTAGTAAAAAATTAAAAGTGGACGTCGAGGATGTAAATTCCTAGTAAAAAGGCGTTTTTTAGGATTGAAGACTAGTTTTGACGGATTTCCCCTATTCTCTGCTCATTTGCTGGCAAATTAGCAAGAATAAAGCAATGAAAAAAATGTGTACGTATAGAAGAATGATATGGCTATCCTCTAACATAGGTTTTATTCCTCAAAATCCCACCTCCTAATGAAAAATGAGAATAAAGTAATTCCAGACAAACAGTAGTGCTGCTCAAATTCCTTAGCTCACACGCAGAGAGAAATGTTAACTCGGGTACGGCGGTTTCGGGAAAAATATTTGTAAAACTGAAAATAAGCATGCATTCGAGATTTAGTCGCATTAGTGATAGAGAGAATATTGAGAGGAATTTGAAATGTCTGAAGCTGAAGCTGAAGTGGCACCGACATCTGTAGAATCCCAGAGCATGGCTTCACCAGCCAAAAAGGAAAAGAAAGCAAAGGCTCCAAAACCAGCTAAGGCTGCAAAACCTAAAGGGGATAAAAAGGCCAAAACACCAGCAAACCACCCAAAATACACGGAAATGATCACCAAATCCATTGCTGACCTGAAAGAACGCGGGGGATCTAGCCGTCAAGCCATTCTCAAATACATAATGGCCAATTTTCAGGTTGGCAATGATGCAAGTAGTAAGTGTTTACGCACTTTCAATTGCATATGGAATTGCACAAGAATATGCAGTACAGTTTCACGAGCACATTGTAAAAAGCGATCAAACCTTTTATGCCTATAAAGTGAACATACATGTTTTGGAACTATGGTTGAGATTGTATAAGACAAGCAGACTGGTTATTGCTATATAATTCAGGGATATATGGAATTGCACACGAATATACACTACAGTTCCACGTGCACATTGTAAAAAGCGATCAAACCTTTTATACCTATAAAGTGAACATACATGTTTTGGAACTATGGTTGAGATTGTATAATACAAGCAGACTGGTTATTGCTATATTTTTCAAGAAAGAATAACTTTAGCTTAAAGATTTATTGATTAGCAATAATATTTGCTTTAGACTTGTTTTGGAGTTTAACCAAGGAGCCCAAACAGTCAATTTGCAAATGTTTGACATAAGGAAACTGCCATCTATGTTCACGATAGCATATACCTAAACTAATGTTTACAGAGAGAAGGGGTAGAAAATGGACTCCAAGATTGAGATAAAGCTCGTTTTTAAACCAAAGAATTCACATTTTTACATTCATCAATGTTCACTTCTTAGATTTACCATGATTGTAGTAAGAATAGTCCTTGGGAGATTTTCAGGGAAGAGAATCTCCCCTCCCTTGCCTACAGGTTTGACTTAGTAGATATACATTTGCTTGATCAATTGACAGCATAAAATATAACAATAAAAGGTTGAATTTCTCAAAATACCGATGACTTGAAACTTTATAGAGAAACACAGCAAATATTGTAGATACAAACCTCCTGAAGAAGGCGTTACGGTTGATCCAATGGTTGCTTGATCCAAATACATTGAACAGAGGCCATTTCGAGATGAACCATCTGGAAAAACATGACTGATTTGTAATCAAAAAAGAGAAATATTTCTTGGCCTAGACGTTGAGACGCAACAAAAATGTCATTTCAAGAAGGTCAAAATTCATTTCAGGGGAAAGGTCTAACCATAGAAAAAAAGGAGTTGTCGAAGCGCAAGAGACAGACTTCAGAGCCACATAAATTCTAATGGAAAACAGTTTGATTACCTGCACTGGTAAAATTTCAATGTGGGTTGGCTTTTGGCTGAAACTGTTCTAACAAAGTATGTGTTAATCAACAAATTGGAAACAAATAAAATGCCTAATTTTAAAGTCATGAAGGAAAGTTTTGAGTAGACTGAAATTTAGAAAGAATCAAAACAGGTATATATATATATATATATATTTTTTTTTTGAACCTTTTGTCAACTCTATTACAAACTGCCTTTGTCTTTTAATAGCATCTATATCGAAATAAAAACTAATACCTGTGCTAAAAATTTATGCGCAGAAGCCAAAGAGTTATTTTCAGGTAATCTGTGTTTGTTCTTGTTTGCCCTTACAAAGATTGTAATCCATATGTTGTATTGCAAAAAAAAGAAGCAAAAACTACATTATTTCGATTCACAGAATTTTCTATTTAACAGTCGAAACTGTTTGAAACCAAACCTTTCCTTAGTGTCGGGGTTTGAAAAAAAATTCAAGCAAAAACATAATATAATTATATTATTTTTCTATTATATAATAATATTATTTACCTTACCTTGGGTATTATATTATCTATCATGCATCAGCCTCGCCAAGCCTAGTCGGGAGTAGAACCTTAGCCCCCACGATTTGAAGGCGCTGCTCAACCCTTTCGGCTGTGAAAGGTATTTGTAAGCTTATTATTGTTACCACTTTATTAATAAGCTTGAACCTTACGAACCACATATAATAAATAGTCCTGAAGATACACTATAGTTCAAAAGTAAATATTGTAGAACGTGTTTTGGGCGTAAACAGCAGCTGAAGTATAGTTGAAAGGGAAAATTAGAAAGTCGAAATTAAAATTAATATCATTGTAACTTTCTGAACAGAAAGTTTCGAGCGTCGGGCATTTGCTTTAATAGCCCAGAAAAGGGCTGTTTGGTTGTATAGGATAACCATTATGGAAATTACTTTGTTGCTGCTTTCTTAGCTACTGGCTGTTTAGATGCCACTTTCTTGGCGGAAGCCTTTTTGATAGACAATAACTTCTTGGGTGTCGATTTTTTGCTGGTACGGCTTTTTCTGAACAGTGGGTTTCTTGGAAACCTTTACAGGTTTCTTCCCACCAGCCATAGGCTCGGTAACCTTTTTGGCTGAAGTCGACTTCTTAACTGCGGTAGGTTTGGCTGTTTTCTTGACTGAGGCTTTCTTAGCTGTGGGCTTGGCTGGTCTTGCAGCCATGGATTTATAAGCCTTGACAGGCTTTGCAAGCTTGAAGAACCAGTTACGCCAGTACCGTTTGGATTTATAACAATTCCATTTGCAAGGCAACGCTTCAAAGCTTGCTTGAAATGCATATTCATAACTTTCGCATCATTGTCAATCTGGAAATTGGCCATTATGTATTTGAGAATGGCCTGACGGCTAGATCAGACGCGTTCTTTCAGGTCAGCAATGGATTTGGTGATCATTTCCGTGTATTTTTGGTGGTTTGCTGGTGCCTTGGCCTTTTTGTCCCCTTTAGGTTTTGCAGCCTTTGCTTTCTTTTCCTTCTTGGCTGGTGAAGCCATGCTCTGGGATTCTACCGTTGTCGGTGCCACTTCAGCTTCAACTTCAGACATTTCAAATGCCTCTCAATATTCTCTCTATCACTAATGCGACTAAATCTCGAATGTATGCTTATTTCAAAGTTTTACAATTATATTTACGAAACCGCCGTACCCGAGTTAACATTTCTCTCTTTGCGCAAGCTAAGGAATTTCGGCAGATCGTGATGATCAACGATGAAAGTGATGATCAAGTTCATTTCCAAGATATTGCAGATAAGGTATTTTCAAATCTTGGCACGTATTTTTCAATTCACCTTGATACTACAATGTGAAAAAAGGGCTCATAGCAAAACCGATTTAGACCTATATTAAAATATTTTTTTTTTAGTCTCCCTTCCCTTTTTTCCGCACCAACACAATATTTGGGGTCCCCTGGTCCCAACACACTCAGTCAAAGTTTCCCAACTGACGCCTCCCCCCATCTTTTTCTGAGACTTTGGAGGTTTCTTATTTTGAAAGCTTGTGTGGACTTAAGGTCTGTTGATTTTCTTCGATACACGGGTCATTTTTCAAGCATACCATTGAGGTAGCTAAATAAAAATTCTCTAGTTGGAATTTTTAGATGACACCTTTTAGCGTGACCCTACCAACGGAAAGAGGTAGTGCGTACTGTTTTTCTGGAAAAAGAATCGAAAAGGAGACAAGAAGTCTTAAATAGAAATAACTTTCTAGTAGGGTTTCAACAGAAACAGGGTAAGTTGGGCATCACTCTAAGTGATGCACTATCTAAGATGTTGTTTTGCAGGTTTTGGCTAAGAAAAAACAGGTATGATAAGGACAGCTGATCCAGTTCCAGTTCCGGTAAATTGGGCATCACTCTATGCGATGTTTAATTGAGCATCACTCTAAGTGATGCACAGTTTAAGATGTTGTTTTTCAGGTTTTGGCTAAGAAAAAACAGGTTTGATAAGGATAACTGATCCAGTTCCAGTAAATTGGGCATCACTCTAAGTAATGAACAATTTAAGATATTGTTTTGCAGGTTTTGGCTAAGAAAAAACAGGTTTGATAAGGATAACTGATCCTGTTCCAGTAAATTGGGCATCACTCTAAGTGATGTTTAATTGAGCATCACTCTGAGTGATGCACAATTTAAGATGTTGTTTTGCAGGTTTCGGCTAAGAACAAAACAGGTTTGATAAGGGTAACTGATCCAGTTCCAGTTCCGGTAAATTTGGCATCACTCTAAGTGATGTTCAATTGAGCATCACCCTAAATTGTGCATTACTCTTAGTGATGCACAATCTAAGATGTTGTCTTGCAGGTTTTGGCTAAGAAAGAATAGGTTTGGTAAGGACAACTTATCCAGTTCCATTTCCAAAACTTGCTTAAGGATATGTAGACTACCATACAGTTCTTTCCCCCCGATAATAACTGATAAACTTGTATAGATGAATTTCGAAAAAAAAACAGCACATCTCGACCGCTTTTACTGCTTCCAGTTTTGCGTCCGATTTTTCTCGAAAATAGATAGTCTGAACGCGGTATTATCAAACTAGGCAATCATGGGACGTTCAAAGTGAACATTCAGAGATAAGACGATTTTGCTTGTAGTTGCATCCTGTACCAGTGGCCATGTTTCACCATGTCGGAATTCAGTGAAGGACAACTAGCTATGGAGAAATAAAAGATTACTCAGGACATTATGATAAGCCAAAGAAAAACTACACTGCTGAAATAAGATGTGTAGCGCGAATCGGCAAATTATTTGGGAGTTAGTACTTTTCTGTCGTGGTAGTACATCTTAGCGGCTCTGGGTAGTACCACTAATTTCGTTAAAGTGGGGGCAACCCTGGTCATAAGTACCATACAGTCCTATGGTACTTAGAGAGAATTTTAATTTTATCCTGTTTTTGTGGGTCAGTTTTTCGCTTTTTGCAATGTATTAGTTTAAAAAATTCTATAGGTATTAGAAAATATCATGAGTCAGTTTATTTGTGTGCTCAAAACTAGGTCTGAATTTTATTTATTATTGCTAACAGGAAAAAAAAAATTTTTTTTCTTAATTCGGTGGTGGGCTTTGGATACCAAATTGAAAAGAAAACTATAATTGTGACTTCAATTATTTTTTCTTCATTGAGATTTTCACCCATTAGAGCAATGGAGGAGATGGAACTTTGAGTTATTCCAATTCCCACTCCGAAGTAATATTCATCTTGCTATTGCTTATTCATCTAGTGGCTCTCAATTTACGAAAATAGAGGAGGGAGAGTAGAAAACTTTAGGAAAAGATTTATTTAGTGAAAAAAATATTTTCATAATGTAAGGAGCAATTGCCCCCCCCCCTTCTAGTTGGCGACACTGCATGCACCCAAGCGCATAGCAGCTAAGGGGACACTGACAAGTTCTTAGAAGTAGGTTAAGCTCTGACACAAGACAGCATATTTGCTTCTCTAGCTACAGGGTTATCGCCCTCCCTCCCCTATCCAAAGGAAAATGCATCTACTGTGTGCTCCTCGATACAAATATTTCATCATTATCACATAATTCATCAGGGAATTTTCAGGGATCTTACTGTATTATGATTACACGCGAATCACTAATCATATTTTAAATAGGTATTGTTGCGTTTATTGTTTGGGGGGGGGGGGGGGGGGGGGGTGGATTGATCTATTTAGACATTAAATTCACAACAGTTAAAAAAAAAATCAGAAACATATATCAATGTATATTTGACAGAATACGAAAAATGGAAAGAAGAAACAGATGCGTTTTGTGGCTGCTCTTCGCTCATACCTCCTCCTCCCCTGCCCTGATACCTATCCATATAGAAAGAATATATTCATATAATCATTTATTTCAATTAACCATTCCTTGACAGTGATGACTAGTAATCAAAATATAAACAAAATTTCAAAACAAAAGAAAATTGAAAAACTTTTGGAAGGCAGAAAAAACACAAAGAAAGCACTAACAACATTTTTCAACAGTAAGGTAAAAAAAGGAAACAAAAAGATCTGATAATGCCACAAACATACACTTATTGTATAACAAGACGGTAGATTTGCTTCCTTCATGAAGTTTTCACTTCATTGACAAAAAATGCAGCGGACAAAGCTGTCTCACTTGAGGAACTTTATTCATGGTGATTTTATTCATACAGAAATTTATCTAATAATTCCTAAAATGAATACAAAAATGAATATAAACAAATTTTCCATGCGTTTTTAAAGTTTTTTGTAGGCCCCTCCTCCCCCCCCCATGGAGTGGGATGGAAATGAGGGTACTTCCCCTTCCTGTGAATGATTCACAAAAAATTTTATCGGTCCTATCAAATGTGTCTTTTTAGAAAATATTTCTACTAAATTTAGAGATTGTGTATACATAGTTTGGACGAAAGGAATTTACAATTTTGAATTATATGACCTTGCAAACAACTTATAAACAAATATTAGTATGAATAAGCAGCTGATTTTATAGATCCCAACTCTTTTTTTATCTTCATAGGAGCTATTTAGTAGGACCAATCAAGGGATACGCTCTTGGTCCAACCTTAGAAAATGCCCAGGCAACTCTTTTATTTTATTGGGATCGAACCCCCTTTTTTCGTAAAGAGTTAAGGTTGGCCTCACATTTCCAAAGTTACACCTACATTACCTTTAAACAAATATCGTTAAATTATTCAACACATACCTATCGAGCACTCCTTATTGGTTTTGGCATCTTACGGCTCCAAAATAATTAGCCAAATATCAAAACATTTAATAAAGATGTTGCTTAGAGTCTGTTCATCTCTAAGGCGGATAGCAAGACGAAATTCGCAGATTTTCTCCTATCCCTCACGGCTATTTTCAGAAGGGTTCCACGGACAGTAATACAAAAATATCAGTATTGTTTTCCTGCTTTTTGTTTAAATCGCATTTTTATTTCTTTTATAATTGTACAAATCAAAAACAAACTTAGTCTTTACCCGCGCAACCGAACGATGACATTACATTTTTTATCAGCGTATGTTTGAGCAAGTCTACATTCCTGCAACAAAGTTAGTCTATGACCACAAATTGCTAGTATTAGCAATAAAATCTATTACATCAAGAAAAATCAAATGAAAAAATAAGGCAGACAAATTCCTGACCTGTTTAACACATATAGTGATAGGTCAACTAGCACGAGGAACTGGTAAGAGGGAGAACGTTAGCACTTTAACGTGGACTTATTACAGATTCAGACTAGTGTCACTAAACAAAGGCGTTGCCCAATAGAATTCAAAAATTTATGTCAAGCTGAACTTAAATTTATTAAGACTATTATTTTAATTAAAGCTCAATTTATCTTTGAATCTAACAGGGAATTCTCTGAAGGAACAGGGATTCGGTAGTTTCAAAAATTTCTGGATTATGAAATAGTAAGGGATTAATTTACAGAGAATTTGTCCAAAGAGTATGTATAACTTGGAAGCGTGGAAAATCGCACTCGTGTCGGCAAGCCAATCACCAATGCCATCTAGAGTCTGCGTTTCTTGGCATTTTTCAAACTTCGCAACTTTTTTTTTCAGAAACTGAGATCAGATATGAGATAACTTAATGATTTCTCTGGGTAACGCTGAATGGAATTATTTTTTCTTTTAGAGGCGAACTTAAGCTTCCTCTCTCACCAGTCTCTCATTTTCTTGGATAATAAATATTAAAAACCTGACATTAACAAATAGCCTACCGTATATAGAATAACTGTATAAGAGTGGTCCCATCCCATCATAGTTATGCTTTGTTTTTAAATAAGATTAACTTCATAATAGCAAGAAATGGTGGTAGCACATCAAGCGGCAAGTGTGACTAATATATTCATAACTGTCTTAGCCTACAATATTTACAGGCATATTTGTAAGGGGAGGAGCTAGAAAACTAATCAACCAAATACGTTAAAGTAACCACCATATTTCTTCTTGCTTTAACCTGATGTAAGGAGCTCACTGGCTATTGGAAGCAACTTTTAACCAACATGAATTGAACCAATTTTCCTCTCTTATATACAGTTACCCTATATTTCCGTCAAGGCCGTATTCAGGAGGATGGCGGGAGTTACGGGTTTTGAGCCCCCCCCCCCCCAAAAAAAAATAATTGTCCGACTCGTAAAAATGTAACAAAAATGCATAAAAACTAATTTTTTACGCGTTTCTAAAAGTTTTTGGTAACCACCCTCCCCCTCCTCCCCCGAACAAAATCCTGGATACGTCCTTGGCTTCCGTACATAATTGACTCAAATCAAGGCACTGGGTGATATACAACTACAACGATGAATTAAACTAGTACATAAACAACTATGGGAAAACTAACGAATAGTTCAAATAAAATGGCATGGAACCCTGAAAAGGATCTGATCTTTAAGGCCTTAATAAGGCTCCGGTACAAGCTACTTACTACTAGGACACCAAACGGTACAGCGTCGACCAGTTGAATTAAAAAAACTAGCGGTATAAATTGAAACTAATGTAGGTTAAGGTTAAACGCTAGATATCGATGATTCATTTTTTGGAGGCCAATTTGAGTTCCAAGTCTAATCCGTTTCCCATAGACATTGGTAGAAATAATAAAATCGTAATAACGCTTAGTTATCATACTGTCGTATTTCCTTGAAATACATGTGAAGTTATAGAATGAGGTTATTATAACGTTATTACAAGGTATAGCGTTATAGAAAACATACTGTTTTTTGTTAAGATAGTTTTTCTAACTGAACTATCTACACAAGACAAATTTCCAAGTAAATTGAGACTCCTTATGCAATTTTTGTAAGATTGCATCTACACTCCAATGCAGATACTGCTTTGCGGATAAGAAAGTTGCTTTAGGGATACATTTTTTTTCATAGAATTATTTGTAATGAAACTTGTTTTTTTAAAAATGATCGTTCATTGAATAATTGAGCATTTTTTTGGAGTAACGAAACATCAAATGGAGACGGATCCAAAAAGTTTTGTTGAGGGGGGAGGGGGAAGAGGGTTCCAATTTTTGAACGAAACTAACTACTATTGGATTTAAGTTTTTGTAAGTCCATAAAAAATATCAATATTTAGTAGATTAATACACAAAAAACGTATTAAGTAGTATACCGAGCTAGAACTCGGCCATTTTCGTATTATTTTTTTATGTCCAATATATATATAAATACAAACGAAAGGGTACTTGGTAGAACTACCACCCATTTTATCTAAATTGTTTCATATCGTTAAATTGAGGAATGTTTCTTGTTTATGTTTTCTAACCTTTAACTTTGTTTTTCTCCGAAGTCTAAATTGGACCCATGTTTATTTATCTGTCTAAGTTACACAATTAAAATTCCCCTGAAAACCTAAATTTTATAATAATGTAGAACCTAAATTAGTTTATCTAGCGCGAAAATTAATCCATATGAAGGCACTTATACTGTAGCAAGGATTCCTAACAGTGTCTTATATAGCCAAAATATGCAAAAATTTTAAATTTCGGACATGCGGTACTATTACCCCTCGTGTACTAAAGAGTAAGTCTCAGATGACATATCCCGCGTAAATTATTGCTTTTTGGCCTATGTGTTCATTTATTTTAATTTTGGCCGTATTTTTCCGTATTTTGGCCGTGCTCTATAAAAGACAATGAGGCTCAAATCTTATTTGTTGATAAGGTAATATACAAGTTACAGGCATATAAAAACCCAACATAGCTTTGACTTTAAATAGGATTGAATTAAATAAGACAGATTGAAAGTGCACCCAGTGCCCCGAACCTCCCCCACTTAAGAAATGCCAATATTTTATCGATTATTGATGATAAATCGTTTGGAAAATGGTCGTCATCAGTAGCAGTTAATTTACCTTACACAATGTTTCAACACACCTCTATCCTATTAGACGACACTAAAAATTAAGAGATTCCAGTAACTGATGGGTAGTAATACATAACAGCTGTAGCTGGTAGCTGCCAACGCGCTGAGTGCAGCTCAATCATTTGAAGTAGAGTTTTTCCCGCGTTATCAGCGACATTTACATCCAAAAACGAATCACGAATTGTGTTTATTACGGCAGACATTTTAGATGGCAGGCTAGTTTCAAGATCTCGTCCAACACCTGTCAATATGACAAATACACGTTCCAGCTAAAAGATAAAGCTTAATTATTTCTTTAAAAGAAATATCAGGAAAATATTCTAAGATGAAAGGATGCGACAATTTCATTGAAAAGCGCGCGTTCAATTCGCGTTTGAAATGATAGTCACATTTTGACAGCGGTGATTCACAATGCTGTATGTTACAAAGTATAAGTTTTACATCACAACAAGAAGACGTAAACGGGTTTTTTAATGTTATTAACGAGCAGTTGTTTACATAAGGAATGTTTCTATCTGGCTTCCAAGATATGATACACTCAATTTGATTAGAAAAACACAACATTCTAACTATTTCCACATTTAATAAAACGAGATATAACCTATTTTGGAAAAAGTAGAAACTTCTACTTATTTTCAGACTCAAGTAAAACACAGGAACGTTGGCTGAACCAATCGTGAATTTGTTTCGTAAGTTAGAATAGAAATATCAAGTTGACGAAAAATGCTACATAGCACCCTTTGAATTACCCCAGACGATTTGTAACTGGTCTTTTTTCTCCTTGTTTAATAACAATTCACGCGGTATTAAGAATTACTGAATGAAATGGTGCTGCAGAGGCGGTTTTAGGGAAGGGGTAGAAGGGGCACCTGCCCCGGGCGCAGAATTTTTAGAGGCACAGAATTTCAAATAAATAATCCAATGTTTATGGTCACTTTTTAGTTTTTTAAATTTTATTTTTATTAAAATAGAGGATGTAGTTAATAAAAGAAAAGAATTAGTAAATTACTGATTAATTAATAAAATAGAAATGAGCTAAAAATAGTAAAATAATAGTAATTAAAATGATAAATGATAATTAAACCTTTTTCATAATAAATTAAAAAAAAAATATTAATAATTAATTAATTGAAAATAATTTCGTTAATATATGAAAATTGTGTTAAAATCTGGTTTGAAAATTTTTTTAGAGACAGGGGGGGGGGGCGCTAATCAAGATCCCCGGGTGCAAGAGAGGCCAGAGCCACCACTAAACTCTTGGGAGTTAAATAATTATTTCTACAGGTGGTTAACCTGAAGAAATAATTATGATCGTAATTATAACCGGTTAACGGTAAACAAGTTAGGTTTAGGTGGTTTTTCTTTTCAAACAGATGTATATACAGAATTATACAGGGAGTGGAATTATATGTAAAAGCATTATATAGGGAGTTGGTGCAGAGCACTCTGCAGGTAGGGCATGAGGCCTTTAGTCCGTACCCATAAAATTTCGAAAGTTTTCTTCAGTTTTTTCCAAGTAGGTTCACATCTGTCATATAACTTCCCATTTTTGTCGCTTTGTGTGAATTTGGATTTCTCAATATTTTATTTCCTAGATATAAAATCATAAACTCGGTGAGAAAGGTGAAGGAAACTCGTCAAGCGAATTCAAAAAGGTGAGATGTAGGGAAATCGCATGATAATTGGAAAATATATGAAAATGTTAGGAATTTAGGGTTGGAGATCTCCACCAGCCGACTTTCGCCGCGTACTTACCTGGCTAAAGTGACTATCAGTTTTTACTTGCGTTTTGCAAAAGGTTTATGCTCCAATTTTTTTTTCTGTTTAAAGTTTAATGTGCTATTATTATTATTTACCGAAAACCCGTCTTCATACAAAAAATGACGGAGCACTACGAAAAAAAAAAAAAAAACAGAAATAAACTTTCTAGGACAAAAGACAATTCAATAAAAACAAAAAAAAGAAGAACGCAGGCACTCGTAACAAAAGCGAAGAAGAAGAGCCATGACAATGTAGCTAGTGTAGAAGGAGTAGCTTCCAAGTGTGCTTTGAAACCTTTCGTTTTTTTTTGTTTTTTTTTTCGTTTTTTTTCGTTTTTTTTTTATATATAAGTTTAGCAACATCCAT
>JAQQPU010022795.1:0-13729 GCA_029168905.1 Artemia sp. Kazakhstan ARC1039
CATGTTGCAAAAGTACTAGAGAAATATAGTACACTGCTCTATCATAGTCACAGTCCTATAAAGGCTGCATTGGCCGAAAGATTGATAAGAACTATTCGACTTTTAATTTCAAGATATTGTACATTGAAAAATACATCGGCTTTTATTCATGATCTAGATAAATCATGTTGATTTATAATCAACGACCTCATCGATCATTGTCCAACTCTACACCAACGGAAGTTCATCATTCTAATCATGATACAATTGACACCTTTCTTAAACAATATTCCAATGAATCGGTTGTCAAGAAGAAAAATAAATTCAATGTTGGTGATACTGTTCGAATTAATAGAACAACTAATGTTTTTGAAAAGGGGAATTACTTGTGGTCCACTGAACTTTTTAAAGTGGCAAAAATCCTAGACAATAAACCCATAACTTATCGCCTGCGTGATATCAAAGATGAAGAGATTCTCGGTGGCTTTTATGACTATGAACTACAAAAAGTTAAAAATGCTAGTGAAATCTATCAAATTGAAAAGATATTAAAGACACGTACTCGCAGGGGTAAGAAACAGTTACTTGTTCGCTGGCTAGGATACAACTCTGATTTTGATTCTTGGATCGGTGTTGAAGATATTGACAATGCCCAATGAGTTTTATGTAAATTTCATGTCCAACGTTTCCGATCCTCTCTACAATGACTTGAATATGACAAGTGATTTTTGGACAAAACTCTCCCCCGCCATCAAATTTGACGGTGCGTATGAAGTGGCTCTTGTCGACTGTATTCTCAAAAATGCCTATGACATCCTGTGAAAGGATCGAGTGTATGATATAAAAGTTATACCATTCGATTGGACTATGAATGGGTTGAGCTATGTCGACTATTAATGGGTTGAAGCACTTAATTCTAGTGACTATCCACATGCCAAATTGTAATATATTTAATATAATAATATGACAGATTTGTGTCGTACAATCAATAGAAAAATCTCATATCGTAGGAATGGTATATTCCATTTTAATTATTCATTGGATCAATGATAATCTGAGAGATGCTCTTGTCTTTAAACAGAATATGATCAATGGGGAAAATGCTGGCACCGTTTACGGGATGGATCAAGTTATTTTTGCTGATTATCCACCTGGTTTCGCCTCGGACTCTTGCATATTTCTCTATACATCCTTTGTGGAAACGTCGAGAGTCGGTAATTCAAATTTCCCCTTCTACGTGTTCTTGAACGAAAAACAACTCATGAACTTGTTCATCACTATAATATAAAGCATCTTCAGTATGTTCCTGTAAACACTTCATATTTGGAACTCTGTCAGTTAACACTAAGAAGTGAATTGGGTGATCCTCTAGCAATAACAAAAGGCTTAGCAGTAATTACATGTCATTTTTGACCCATTGTCAACGACGGCACAATCACCTAAAATGAACAATAGAAGAATTCCATTTGTCTGCCCTGATATTGATTGTTATGTTGGTGCTTTGAGTCCACGTCAAATAGGCAATGGATTGGACTACTACAAGGGTCGTACTACAATGTCTGGCTATGGTCTTGGTAGCTGGTTTGCTAGGCTATTTCGTTCTGCACTACCCCTTGCCAGAAAATATCTTGTACCTGCTGCATCAAATTTTGCTGCCTCCACACTACAGGACTGGGGGTCGGGCAAGAATTTTAAGGAGAGTGTTAAGGAAAATATTAGATCTTCAGCAAGAGCCGTTGGTGAGCAACTAAAATCTCGACAAAATGGGGAGGGATTGAAAAGGATGCGTTCGCGTCATTCGCTCATCAGTCTCCACCCAGGCAGGAAGCAAAGGACATCAACAAGGACTTTGGGGAATAAAACAACGAAGGCCAATAAGCAGAACAAGAAAAAGAAAAAGATTGTTAGATCAAAGAAGGATTTCTTCTCTTAAGATGACTTATCTCCCCCACAGGGAATCATATCCATCAATCAGTTCCTCATTGAATCTATTCAATGCTGAAAATGTTGATGTCAGTGTCAAGTATGGCTACTATGAACAATTTCATCCCCAAAAACCCCTCTCGGAGAATATACACTTTCAAATATTTTCCAATGAAGACTATTTCATTGATTTGTCGTCAACATTTATTGATTTAAATGTTGTGGTGAAGAAAAAGTCAGATAATACAACTCCAAATGCCGGCGATGGTCTCTCCTATGAAAACTGTATTCTACACAACCTATTCAAACAGATTAATGTATTTATTAATGGAACAATGGTGAGCACTAGCAATAATTTATCAAACTATGCAAGCTACATACAATTTATGCTGATGACACCAAAGGCGTACAAGGAGATGAGAGGACAATCATTGGGCTATGAATATCGATCAGGTGTTGATACTGACGGTGAGTTGACTACTGCAGTGACCCAGGAGTATCATCTAGTTGGAAAATTAAATCATGAGACATTCAATATATCCCAATGGCTACCCCCCAATGTCAAGATTGACATAAAGTTACAGATGGCCCCATCGAATTTCATTTTGAGAAAAACACTTCCTGCAGCACCCGATGCAAATGTCATTATCACATCGGCAATTCTCCACATCCGAAAACAACAGGTTATGAGCTCTGTTGCATTGGCAGTGGAAAAGCTAAGAGCCAATGGTAACAACATTAAACTTCTTGTCCCCCATACAATCACCAATCAACGTCACATTGCCACCGGCTCTCGTAGCTATAGCGATTCATCATTTATCAAAATTGGCTTTGGTCTTTGTGAAGAGTGGCAGTACCGTTGGATCCTGGACTGAATTCCCCCATGATTTTAATTTTTTCGGTCTATCTAGCCTTGTGTGCAAAGTGAATGGTATTCCACTGTACACTCTATCATTTGACAAAAAATTCTATAGAACTCTGTACGAGTTGACCATGCAATCCCTAGATCATGACTCAACTATTTGAAAATGGAATAACCGATTCAATGTTTTCAAAAAATCATGGGGTTATTGTTTTGGACTTGTCGGGGACTCAGGATATGAGTATAGTACGAACAGGGAATGTACGTTTAGAGTGTACATTTGCCGATGCTCTGACTGAGAGTATCACGCTAATATCACTGAGTCAATTTTAAACCTATTGGGAAATCAAACCCGACGGCAGTGTTCTACTAAACCTAGCACCATGAACACAAAACAAATAATCAATGTATTTAGTATGGATCCATACATGTCCCAGTACAAGTCCTATTGCATACCTTCGGACTTCATTGAAAAAATTCCAAGTGTTAACAATACCCTAATCATTGTTAATAGCAGTCCATTGACTTTGAAGACCGGTCATTGGCTATTTATCTTTCAAACAGCGAAGAATATTGAATTTTTTGATCCTCTTGGCCTATCGTATAAATTCTACGCTCCATACATCAGCAACTTTATTGAAATCAGTGGGAAAACCATTATTCAAAATCAACAAAGAGTACAGGATTTAACGAATAAGACATGTGGCTTTCATGCACTACTCTTTTTCATGTTCAGATGTCGTGGCTACACCTACAAGCAGTTTCTCAACATCTACGTTGACTTACCTCGATTGAACGACTTTCTAGTGGAGAATATACTAACAAGTGTATTTAATATTGATTTTAGTGCCCTAAGAATAAAATGTTCTAAAAATGTATGTGAAATTGTTTATTAATAAAAAAAATTTATATACATGATAAAACGACTTTTCTACTCTTTAGATTTCATCCACTACTAGGTATTTGTCGACAACAACTAGTGCAGGTAGATTATCTGAATTCACAGTGTACTGATCCTGATGTACTGCAATGTCAGGGTCACATTTTCTACAGTAGAGCGTGACTTCACTCTTGTCATATCTCTTTGTATAGTCAATGATACTATTCTCATTCATTCTATAGAATTCACACGTTTCAATTTGCTTATTTGAAGCAATTTCATAAACAGTGTCCTCAAGTGTCGAATCACATTCCGTCACAGCCAAATAAAAATCAGTGGGCTTATAATCATAACACCCATTTTATTCACAACAATGACGTAGAAACCATATTCTTTTGTTGTTCCAACAGTTAAATCGTTGACCCGGTACCTCCTCCCAGAACAATCTAAAACCACGATGATACCAATCTCGTAGCAATAAACTAAAATCATGGTTAGGATTCTTTCCAATCATACCGGGATATGTATTCTCCCACTGCTTACATTTATCATAATGACAATTGGAGCATAGGTGTCCTCTAGGATGAGAGTCACGCACCTCTTCAAGACAGGAATTACAACCTTTAATTTGTACAGCATATCCTCTATGTAATTTACACGGGTTGCATAATCTACACTATTCATCATACTCATCAATCATTGTGCAATTCTCACATGATGACCAGCTGCCCAGTGAGTACATACATAACAGACATGTATGGAACATTTTGCCATGTGTTGACACTCTCACTGCCACAATGAAACTGAGCTAGCAACAACAAAAATTGTCTGAGAGAGAGAGAGGAGTAAATCATCCTTGAGCGCCATCTTTCTCATGAAAAAAGTCCTAAATTTCTAAACTAATGTTTAAAAACATATTCACAATATCATTTTGCCGTGTCGTGATCAATATATCAATAAATTGTGTAAATGCATTTGGACCACGACGTAGAAGCTTCATACAATAGTCTAATGATGGAGAATCAGTTTTCATTATATCGACAAGCATTCCCCGAGAAAATATCTTCCTTTGAATAGATAGCTCTAGAAAATTGTCATCTAGAATCAAACGTTTTTCCATAAGAACTAGATTCCCCATGATTCGCTCTTTCTCGAATCTATCCATTTTTTAGAGTCCTAACTCTCTCACAACCAACTTCAGACTAACCAGAATTTTTTCTACTCTAAAAAATATACGCTATTCTA
This sequence comes from Artemia sp. Kazakhstan ARC1039, assembly GCA_029168905.1. Taxonomy (NCBI): domain Eukaryota; kingdom Metazoa; phylum Arthropoda; class Branchiopoda; order Anostraca; family Artemiidae; genus Artemia; species Artemia sp. Kazakhstan ARC1039. The sequence goes on from JAQQPU010022795.1 coordinate 4,890, forward strand.
CTATAGAAAAAAAAAAACCAGATTTAGAAACAATTTTATTGAACATAATTACAATAATAATATTCACTGATGCATTTTGTTCTCATCAATATATTTCGATAGGACATCTAATGCTGACCGAAGTTTATTTATATGGAGAATATTCACTTTTCCAGCAAAGCATAGCTGCTCCTCCTGCTTAAATTTGCTTAATGATATCACGTATCTGGCATACATAGTGTCCCATTCAAGACAAGACATTCAAGTCTACAACCAGTGGTTATTTCCACAGCCACATTGGGTACTCGTATATCGTTGCTGCTGTTGTCAGCTCCATCATTAATCTCCAATAATATAAATGCACCACTCATTTTTCTCTACTAATATCCTCGCAAATAAACTATTCTCTTTGAATTCAATTCTCTTACTAATATGAATTGTAAGGAAAACTATTCCTTTTATTCAAATCCCAATCACCAATCAAGTTATACTCACTCTCTTTGAAAAGGTGTAGTGTCTTGTAGAAATGTTTACCTATATGTCTCGTAGAAGTATAAGGCCATGTGAGGGAGCTCTGAATCTCTTTGAAAAGGTGTAGAGCTTCTATAGAATTCCATATGTACATACTACTCTTAACTTACTTTTCTTGATTTTCAAGCCAATATATTTCCCTTGCTGTTCAAGCCAAATGACAGAAAGTTTCCTATACAGGGGTTTCGGACATGGCGGTTCTAATGGTGTACTTTTTGTTTGAACTGACTTTTTTTAGGAGTTACGGGTTTTTATTTTTCTTAACATTGGACGTGATCGTCTCTTATTAGGTTGCTAGCTACCACTGCAACCCGGGAAAACATAATATTCAATCAGTATCATCAGAAGTTACTTAGTTTAGTACACGAAAATATACCTTGATCCTTTGAAGCAATAGATTCCATTTCATAGAAGCCAAACTTAAGGCGTTCTGCAGGCTCTGAAAGGAAACATCTCGCCTTGGGGGTATCATTTTGATTAGGTTGAGAGTTAAAATCAGTTTCTCCAGATATCTCATCTTCGACTTCTAAAAAGAAAATATATATCTTATCTCTTTTGTATATTTATTTAACTCTGTACTTTTTCTCGAAAACGGCTCCGTATTTTTTGGGGGAGATTGGCATCCTGGGAGATTGGCATCCTGGGGTTTTCTGGCCTAAAAAAACGACCTATACACGTCACGAGTCTGAGAAAATTCGTTAAGATCCTTTAAAATGGAAAAAAAATCCCATGAGTGATTTCATATGTCTGAGCACAATTCAAGAGCATACCTAGGTCATATTTCCCTCAGTAGTAGTTGTACCATTTTTAGTGTCTATAATACAGCCAAAACTACAAAAGAAACATATGAGTGACAAGAAAAATCTTATGATTGACGTCATATTTAAAGAGCACATTTCAAGAGAATAAATTAGATCAGATAAATTAGAATATATTAGTATCCGTCGATGGCAGTTCAGAATTTTTGGATTTTGTGCAAATCGCTGATATTGGCGACTGACTCACTTTATGGTTGTTAGGTATTTGATTTTAATTCTTATAATTTTGTCTTTTATTGAATTTTATTTATCTTTTAATTGTTGGATGGTTTTTTCATTGGTTTTGCTGACTTTCCACGTTTTTTTTGGCATTTTCTTGTTTATATTATTTTGTTGGCACTGAAGAAGAGAGGCGGTTGTTCTCTCGAAATATTCGCTTCGTGTGTTTCTTCAGTATTTTTGTTTCGCCTCTAAAAACCCCATTTTTAATCATTTTCTTTCTTTATGTAAAATACCAAGTGCAATTAGTCTATTTACAAAAGGCATTTTCAGCAATTTCTTGGTGCCTGAAGTACAAATGAACAACCTAGACCAATTCGAGCAGCTAAGTCAAATGTATTGAAAAAATGTCTAAAATAATGATAAACGTACATGAAAAACAAAAAAATATATACAGTTAGAATACTTGCGTCAACGACAATTACAACGAGTCAAAAACAAAAGTGAAGAACAAAGAGACATCCCATTCGAAGATAAGCAGCATCAAAAATTAAAACGACAAAAAAAAATCAAAGTAAAGAACAAAGAAATATGCAGTTACAAGACATGCAACAGCGCGGAGTAGAACGAATTAAAAATGAAAGTTAAGAACAAAGAAATATGCAGTTAAAAGATATGCAACAGAGAGAAAAAATAAATCCGCAGTTAGAAGATAAGCGGCAACGAGAATTACAAGCGATAGCGGGATAGTGAGTATCAGAATGTGTCAAAAATGAAGGAAAGAACATGGCATTGTGCTTTTAGAAGACGCCAACAAAATGTGGCGCAAAACCAGGTACAAATCTAAAAAAAAATGATATCTACGCAACTGTTGATTGCAAGTGATTGGGACTCTTCAACGTTATACGTATTCCCTGGGGAGCCTTCCATTTTCGTGAGGAAATAACAGGAAACAAAGGTGATTCATTTAGAGGTTGCTATTTACAACGAGAATCAATCTATACAAGTCTGCCACAGGCCGAGTGTCAGGGCCCGGCCTCGATATCGGCAACATAGTTTTTTTTTTAACTGGCACATTGACATTTCTGACCACAAAAATTATCTAAATAGGTCAAAATTTCAAGGAAGACTTCGTGTTTTCTTCCGGTGTGTTTGCAGCGAACCTATGGCGACGCCACAACATCAAGAGGCACAATGTCTGCGCCTTGAGACAAGCGACGTGAAAATCCATATATAGAAGCCTGCCACGTATTACTCTTTAAATATTCAAACATCTTATCAGTCTAACACGTTAATCTTAAAAATATTAAACCAAATTTAATTTAGCGACATTTGCGTTTAGAAGACTTGTTTTGCTTAAAACCCTTGAAATATTCGATCATTTTCTTAATCTCGCGCGATTACTGTGAAAGAAAAATGATAACTGCAAAAAAATTTCCTTATGACCCTTTAAATATTCTAACATTTTATTAGATTTGCAATTTAAAGAAAAATAAAACCAGATTACATTTAGCTAAGTATAAATACAGCCTGTTTAACAGAAATTATTCCCTATTGTGTATCGTTAATCTTATATAATTAGTAAAACAATGCCTATAGGACGACCGAAAAAACACAAATTTACAATTATCAAAAATCATAATTAATTTGAACAAGAATGAATTTTTGAACCGTCAAAAATCAATAATAAAGAAGAAAAAACGCAGTTAGAAGGTCTGCGACACCAAGAATCAGAACGTGTAAAAAATGAAAGTGAAGAACAGACATTTGCATATATTCATAAGCATATTTCAATAGCATAAATACATCATTTCCACCTCAGGAGTAACTGTACCGTTTTAGGAAAATATGACGCATGCAAATTTACACAAGAAACAAAGCTAAGTATAAAATACCAAGAGTAATGAGTCAAATGAAGTGAAGAAAAACCTTGAAATATTCCCTCAGTTGCTAAATCTAGCACGATAAGTTAAAAAAATAGCAATTGCAAAAAACTTTCCTTATGGCGCTTTAAATATTCAAAAAATTCATTAGTATAGCATGTTAATCTTAAAAAAATTAAACCAGATTGAATTTAGCTAAGACACATAGTTTTAGAAAACTTGTTTTGCTTAAAACCCTTGAAACATTTGATCAGTTTCTTAAAACTCGCACGGTAACTTTGAAAAAAATGGCAATCGCAAAAAACATTCCTTATGACCCTTTAGATATTCGAACATTTTAATAGTTTCGCACGTTAATATAAAAATTAAACCAGATTAAATTTAGCAAAATATAAAATACAGCCTGTTTCACAGCAGAGATGACCCTAAAGGTCCGATCAGTACACCAAATATGGGCATAGAGTCATTAGGGAGAACACGTGGTTAATGGGGTCAATGACCTCTTTCTCCAAGGGCGCTGTTGTTTTGGCCAATTGCCCGCTAGGGAAGAATGTTATGATCCAGAAATAGGAAACAGTATTTGTTGCTGTTGTTTTTGGCCAAGTGCCCGCTAGGGGAGAATGTTATGATCCAGAAATAGGAAACAGTATTTGTTGTTGTTGTTGTTGTAAGTGCATGCTCAAGGCAAATGTTATGAGTTTCCAGAAATAGGAAACAGTTAGATCACGTGTTTCCTTCTCGGCCAATCAGAGGGCTTGCTTACATATTAGCGGCGGAGGGAATATAAGGAAAGGGTTTTTGCTATAGTTTTTATTAGTCTGTGAATAGAATTCAAAGGAGTGAGAAGAACAGTTTTGACTTTACTCATTTGGATATATATTTGTGTCGATGGCGAGTGGAATGTTTACCCTATTAGAAGTTGATAGTGGAGTTGATGGTAATAATACAAGAGCAACAAACATTGCGGTGGAAATCACGAAAGGATCACGGCTTTGTCTGGAATGGGATGCAGTATATGCAAGATATGTGATATCCTTGAGCAGTAGAGATGACCCTAAAGGTCCAATCAGTACACAAAATATGGGCATAGAGTCATTAGGGAGAACACGTGGTTAATGGGGTCAATGACCTCTTTCTCCAAGGGTGCTGTTGTTTTGGCCAATTGCCCGCTAGGGAAGAATGTTATGATCCAGCATAGGAAACAGTATTTGTTGCTGTTGTTTTTGGCCAAGTGCCCGCTAGGGGAGAATGTTATGATTCAGAAATAGGAAACAGTATTTGTTGTTGTTGTTGTTGTAAATGCATGCTCGAGGCAAATATTATGAGTTTCCAGAAATAGGAAACAGTTAGATCACGTGTTTCCTTCTCGGCCAATCAGAGGGCTTGCTTACATATTAGCGGCGGAGGGAATATAAGGAAAGGATTTTTGCTATAGTTTTTATTAGTCTGTGAATAGAATTCAAAGGAGTGAGAAGAACAGTTTTGACTTTACTCATTTGGATATATATTTGTGTCGATGGCGAGTGGAATGTTTACCCTATTAGAAGTTGATAGTGGAGTTGATGGTAATAATACAAGAGCAACAAACATTGCGGTGGAAATCACGAAAGGATCACGGCTTTGTCTGGAATGGGATGCAGTATATGCAAGATATGTGATATCCTTGAGCAAATTTAAAATGGAAGATCAATTATGTTTCACCGCAAAAGTTGATATAGCACATGTGAATAGACTTCAATGTGCTTTAAGTGCATTAGTGAAACATATCAAAAACAATAAACTCTATCGCTAGTTGTACATGCTTTTCTGGTCAGGACTAACGAATCAGAGTCAGTCTAGAGTCAGCAGCCAGAGTGAAAGAATTGAAAAATGAATAAATTTGAGAAAGAGAGAATTAGATCAAATCTAGTGTTTATGGAAAAACATTTGATTTTGGATGATGATTTTCTCGAGTTATCTCTTAAACGCAGGATATTCTCTTGTCAGGGAACACTTGACAATATAATGAGGAGTGATTCTCCCCCATTGGACTATTGTATGAAACTTTTAAAATGTGACTCAAATGCTTATAGTCAATTTATTGATATATTAATTGGAACAAAGCAGAATCATATTGTGGATATACTTTTGAAAATATTGCCAATGGATTCAATGTAGATGGCTCCTCCGTCATTCGAAAGAGGTAACATCACAGAGCTACTCCTCTCCCCCATTTCCCTCTCATTAAATTTATGGAGCAAGGATGATCAGTTTCGTTTTAGCTGTGAGTGAGTTAACATCGGAAACCGAAAAATGTTCTATATATGTCCATTGTGCTTGTACACTCTTGGCAGTTGGACTCAATGTGAGAATTGTACAGTTATAGATGACTATAGTGAAAAGTGTAAATTATGTAATCCTTGTAAATTACATAGAGGCTATGCAGTACAAATTAAAGGATGTAATTCATGTCTTGAGGAGGTGTGTGACTCTCATCCTAGAGGGCACCTGTGCTCCAATTGTCACTATGATAAATGTGATCAGTGGGAGAATACTTACCCCGCTATGATTGGAAAGAATCCTAAACGTGATTTTAGTTTATTTCTACGAGATTGGTATCGTCGTGGATTTAAATTATTCTGGGAAGAGGAATCTGGTCTACGATTCAACTGTTGGGGTAACAAGACAATTTGGTTTCTACGTCATCGTTGTGATGACACTGCCTACTATGACTATAAACCAAGTGATTTTTATTTGGCAGTTACCGAATGTGATTCACCATTTGAAAACATTGTATGTGATATTGCTTCAAATAGACAGATAGAAACTCGTGAATTTCATAATATGAATGTAAATAGTATCATTGACTATACAAAGAGATATGACAAGAGTGAAGTTACATTGTACTGTAGAAAATGTGACCCTGACTTTGCAGTCAATCAAAATCAATATACAGTGAATCCAAATGATTTACCAGCATTAGTGGTTCACGACAGTTGCCTATACATCGAAGATGAAGAAATCTAAAGTGAAGATTTAAAGACATTGTTGTATATATATGCATTTTATTAATAAACAAATTCACAAACATTTTTAAGCACTTTACTCTTAGGGCACTGAAATCAATAATGTACAGGTCTGAGAGGATATTTTCCACTAGAAAGTCGTTCAGACGTGGATTGTCACTATAAATGTGGAGAAACTGCTTGTAAGTATAGCCGCGACATCGGAACACAAAATATAGTAGTGCATGGAAGCCACAGCTTTTAGACTTTAGATCCTGCACCCTCTTCCGATTTTGAATAATAGTTTTCCCACTGCTCTCAATATAGTTGCTGATGTGAGGCGTGTAGAATGTATAGGGTAGACCAAGAGGATCAAAAAATTCAATCGTTTTCATTGTTTGAAAGATGCACAGCCAATGACCCGTCAGCACAGTCGATGGACTGCTATTAACAATAATCAAGGTATTGTTCGCACTTTGAATTTTTCCAAGATAGTCTGAGGGCAGACAATAGGATTTGTACTGGGACATGTAGGGATCCATATTAAATACATTGATTATTTGACTGGTGTTCATGGCGCCAAGTCTAGTAGAACACTGCCTTCGGGAGTGATTTCCCAATGAGTTTCATACTGATTTAGTGAGATTAGTGCAATACTCTCAGCCAATGGGTTGGCGAATGTACACTCTAAACGCACACTCCCCGTACGTACTATACTCATATCCTGTGTGCCAGACAAATCCAGTACAATGATACCATGTGTTTTAGCAAACATATCTTCGGTTATACCACTTTCAAATAGTTGCGAATCATGATCAAGGGTTTGCATGGTCAACTCAAACAATGTTCTATAGGATTTATCAAAGGATAGATTGTAGAGTGGGATGCCGTTTACTTTGCACACAAGAGATGAAAGTCCAAGCACACAAGAGATCTCGAATTTATGTGGACATTCAGTCCACGATCCTATTGCACTGGCGCTTTTTACAAATGCCAAAGCGAGTTTTGACGGAATTTCACCATTGATAAAGGATGAATCGGTGAATGTGCGTGAGCCCATGGCAATATGACGTTGATTGGTGATTGTATGAGGAACAAGTAGTTTAATATTATTCCCATTGGCTCTCAGTTTTTCCACGGCCAAAGCAACAGAACTCATAACCTGTTGTTTGCGTACATGAAGTATTGCCGAGGTGAGGGAGAGACTTACATCAGGATTGGCAGCAAGTTCTTTTCTCAATATGAAATTGGATGGTACAAGCGTCAGTTTTATACCCACTTTAACATTGGGCGGCAGCCATTGGGGTATATTAAATATTTCATGATATATTTTTCCAACTAGATGTAATTCACTAGTTGTAGCATTTTTAAGTGCATCTGTACTATCAGTATTAGTAATATATTCATATCAATTGGATGTGCCTCTCAATTTCTTGTATGACTTGGGTGTCATCAGCATGAATTGCATATAGCTTGCATAGTTTGAGAGATTGTTGCTTGTGCTCACCAGCGTGCCATTGATGTAGACACTAATTTGATGAAATAAATTATGTAATATACAATTTTCATAGGATATTCCATCGGCCCGAATTGGCATTGTATTATCGGATTTCCGGACTTTCATTTGTGAATCTATAAATGTTGAAGACATGTCCATAAAGTAGTCTTCATTGGAATAAATTTGAAAGTGGATATTATCAGAGAGGGGTTGCTGAGGATAAAATTGTTCATAGTATCCATGCTTGACACTCACATCAACATTTTCAGCATTGAATAGATTCAATGAGGCGGTGATTGAAGGTTGAGAATCCTTATGCGGCAGGTAGGACATCTTAAGAGAAGAAATCTAGTTTCGATCTAACAATTTTCTTCCCGGGACTTCTTCTTCTGTTTACAGTACGTGTCGGCTTTTTCCTTCTTTTCTTTGACAAAAGGGATGATGTATTTCGTTTCCGACCTGAGTGGAGACTGATGAGTGATGCATTGTTTCTTGACCTTTTTAAACCTTTATCATTTTGTTTTAATTTCTCGCCAAGGGTTCGCGCACTGGACCTAAGATTTTCCGAAGCACTTTTTTTAAAATCCTTGCCAGAGCCCCAATCGTATAGTGTAGAGGATGCAAAATCTGTCGCAGCCGGTACAAGATATTTTCTAGCCAGTGGTAGTGAAGAGCGAAACAGTTTAGCAAACCAACTGCCAAGACCATAGCCAGACATTGACGAGCGACCCTTGTAATAGTCCATTCCATTGCCCTGTTGTCTTGGGCCAAGAGTATTAACATAGCAGTCAATATCAGGACAAGTGAATGCCACTTTTTTATTTGACATGTTGTTGTTGAACGATGGGACGAAAATGGCATGTAATCACAGCCAAACCTTTTGAAATTGCTAGAGGGTCACCTAATTCACTTTTTAGTGTTAACTGACAGAGTTCCAAATAGGAAGTGTTTACGGGAATATACTGAAGATGCTTTATATTGTAGTGGT
>JAQQPU010022798.1:0-13729 GCA_029168905.1 Artemia sp. Kazakhstan ARC1039
ATGCCGATCATTCCCCCAAACACATCCAATCAAAATTTTGAGATAGCCATTTTGTTCAGCGTAGTTGATTTCCAGATAGAAAATATCTTTTTGAGGAGGACACTCTCCCACAACCCTCGAGGCAAGGATTTTAAGTTATGCCCTGAGGGTATATAAGAACAATGTTGGCACAATGTACCATATATTATTTTCTTACTTTACAGCAGGGCACTTCATATGGAATGGGTCGTCGTAGAGACTTCAAAAGGGGCTCATTCGATTGGAAATCGAGAGTTCTAGGGCCCTTTTTAATAGTCGAAAGTGATTGGAGGGCAATTAGCCCCCCCACGCCCATCATTCCCCCAAACACATCCAATCAAAATTTCGAGATAGCAATTTGTTCAGTGTAGTTGATTTCCACATAGAAAATGTGTTTTTGAGGAGGACACTCCCCAACAACCCTCAGGGCCAGGGTTTTAAGTTATGCCCTGGGGGCATATAAGGTTTTTATAGAAGGTGTTGTCTTAGAAACTTCCAAACAGGCCCATTCGATTGAAAATTCGAAGGGCTAGTACCCTTTTTAATAGTCGAAAGTGATTGGAGGGCAACTAGCCCCCCCTCACACCCATCATTCCCCCGAACACATCCAATCAAAATTTTGAGATAGCCCTTTTGTTCAGTGCAGCTGATTTCCAGATAGAAAATATGTCTTTGAGAAGGACACTCCCCCAGAGCCCTCAGGGCAAGGGTTTTAAGATATGCCCTGGGGGCATATAAGGTTTTTATATAAGGCGTTGTCGTAAAAACTTCAAAAAAGGCTCATTCGATTGGATATTCAAAGGGCTAGTGCCCTTTTCAATAGTCGAAAGTGATGTGAAGGCAACTAGCCTCCCCATGCCAATTATTCCCCCAAACACATCGAATCAAAATTTTAAGATAGCCATTTTGTTAAGCGTAGTTGATTTCCAGATAAAAATTATGTTTTTGAGGAGGACACTCCCCCACTACCCTTGGGGCAAGGGTTTTAAGTTATGCCCTGGGGGCATATAAGGTTTTTAAAGATAGTGTTGTCGTAGAAACTTTAAAAAAAGCTAATTCGATTGGAAATTCAAAGGGCTAGTGCCCTTTTTAATAGTCGAAAGTGATTGGAGGGCAACTAGCCCCCCCCATGCCCATAATTCCCCCAAACGCATCCAATAAAAATTTTGAGATAGCCATTTTGTTCAGCGTTGTTGATTTCCGCATAGAAAATATATTTTTGAGGAGGACTAACCCCCTTCTCACGCCCACCTTTTCCCCAAACACATCCAATCAAAATTTTTAAATAGCCATTCTATTCAACGTAGCCTAAAGTTTTCGAAATTAGGTCTTTAAGGATGACAATACCTCCCCCCACAGCCCTCAGGGATAGGGTTGTCAGTTATGCCCTGGGGCATATAAAGTTTTATTGAAAGTGTTGTCGTAGAAACTTCAAAAGGGCTCATTCAATTGGAAATTGAAAGGGCTAGTTCCTTTTTAATAGTTGAAAGTGATTGGATAGCGAATAACGCCCCTCTCACGCCCACCATTTTCCAAAACACATCCAATCAAAATTTTGAGATATTCATTTTGTTCAACGTAGATGAACGTTCTGGAAATTAGGTCTTTTAGGATGATAACCCCCTCAGAGCCCTCAGTGCAAGGGTTGTAAGCTATGCCCTGGGGGAATATAAGGTTTATATAGAAAGTTGTTGTATAAATCATAGGCAGCAGGATCGCGCTGCCTAAGTAAAGAACGGGGACGCTCAAGAACGAGACAAGAAACAGGGACTGATTAAAGAGGAGGACACTCCCCCACAACCCTCAGGGCAAGGGTTTTAAGTTATGCCCTGGGGGCATATAAAAACGATGTTGGCACAATATATTATTTATTAATTTTTTCCTTTAGAGCAGGGCATTTTGTATCGAAGAAGTTGTCGTATAAACTTCGAAAAGCGCTCATTCAATTGAAAATTGGAGTGGCTTGTGCCCTTTTTAATAGTCAAAAGCTATTCGAAGGCGACTAACACCCCTCTCACGCACACCCCTCTCAAACACATCCAATCAACATTTTGAGATAGCCATGTTGTTTAACGTAGTTGAAAGTTCTGGAAATTCGCTCTTAGAGGATGACAACCACCCTAACAGACCTTAGGGTAAGGGTTGTAATTTATGCCCTTGGGGCATATAAGGTGTTTATAGAAAGCGTTGTCGTTTCCAAAAAGGTTCAATTGATTGGTAATCGAAAGGCCTAGTGCCCTCTTTAATAGTCGAAAGTGATTGGAAGGCTTGACATTTTTATAGTAAAGATCGAAGTGGGCATAATGTATTATTTTTGTTGTTATTCTTGTTTAGACCAGGGCACTTCGTATCGAAGGAGTTGTCGTGGGAACTTCGAAAAGAGCTCATTCGATTGAAAATAGAAAGGGCTGATGCCCTTTTTAATAGTCGAAAGTGATTTGAGGGCAACTAATCCCCCTTCCACTCCCCCCTCCCACGCCCAACCTCCCACGCCAACCCTCCCATTTCTGCTCTTAAAATTTAACCAAATCAAAATAGCGTAAGTGCATCCAAGCTATCAAAGAAAGTAAACAGATTTTTTTGCGAATGGTATCAAGTTTTCCATTTCAGGTCAACTGGAGGAGGTATGAAACTAAATTAAACAGTACTATTTCTGTCCAGATTTTTAAAACGGTGTATGTTGTTAAAAATTGCTGAAAATTTTTCTCCAGCATACAAATAGCAGGCCAAACTATAAAGTCTTAAAAACGAAAAGATTTAAAGTATTATTTTCTTTTTCGCTGAAAAAACTATATCAATATAAAACAAACAGAAATTAATTAAAAAAACTTTTTCCACAAAATAAGTTTTTCAAAGAATAGTAAAGAACTCCATTAAACAAAAAATGAGCAAAAATAAAATCAAATAATCTACCAAGCGCGAAACTACCACAATTCAGCATCGATATATAAATGAAACCCAAAACGAACAGAAATTACAACAATTAACTGAGTCAAACTCAAAACGAGCAGAAATTAACATAAGCTGGGTGCAAAACCCCTACGCCTTCCCAAGACCAGAACAAAATTTGCACTTTACTGAAAAAATACAAATGAATGTGCATTATCAGTTTAATATACATATACTGATATTTAGTAATCAAAATGTTAAAATTATTTGATTTATTAAAATTATAAAAGTAAAAACATTTATATTTTTTCAGTAGAGTGTAAATTTTGTTCTGGCCTTGGGAAGGCATAGGGGTTTTGCGCCCAACTTATGTTAATTTCTGCTCGTTTTGAGTTTGACTCGGTTAATTATTGTAATTTCTGTTCGTTTTGGGTTTCATTTATTTATTAATGGAGTTCTTTACTTTTCTATGAAAAACTTATTTTGTGGAAAAAGTGTTTTAAATTGATCTCTTATAAAATCATATCAATAGGTTTTTTTGACATTCCGCAAGTCACTATGTTATGATCGCAAACTGTCGATAAAACAAATTGGAATTCCTTCATATTGTTCAAGCCAACTTTAGCAACATATACCTGATTGGAAGACCTTTCGTTTGAACGTATATCCAATTACCCATGCATCCTTAATGTGCGGTAAGAAAAACCACTGAAGATTCAGGAAATTCTGGTTTGAAACAAGTAGGCTTATACTTGAAACGGTATTCAACATTCACCAAAAATGTCTGAAAACTCCTTAAAAAAGGACGGTCATCCATCTTTCCCAATTCATTCTAAATGTTGTCGGTAGTAGTTTGAATTAGTTTGTTTCTTCCTCATCTTTGTATTCCGGATGGGAGATGAATGGTATTAAAAAGGCAAATCCGTGCAATACGACTCCGGCAATATCTTCAACAGTTTGGGATTACGAATTGAAGCTGAAAGAGTGACTGGTGCGAATACTTTAAATAGTACCAAAACTCTAAAGAAAGGACTTTTGATAACAACATATACGTCAAATAAATTCGTTTTGTGGCGATTCTAAATGCTTAAAAGTCACTAAGTTTAAAATCACCCATCAAAGTTACAAATATGAGAAAATTTGCCTGATTTTCGGAAAAGGAGCATGATACCCTCAGAAACGCGATGGGCCTAAATCAAAATAATTTAAATTAGAAAAGGACTCTGTGGCTAGGCCAACACAAAATTGACAATTCTAAAAATCTGCTCTAAAATTGACTTCTTTTTATAAAAATAGTTTAAACAGTTTTTTTTTCGGTCTTAGTCCTTCATGAAGGAAACAATTGAAAAGGTGCATTTTCAGCCATTTTCTATTTTTCCAGAAAGCTCTTGCGACCGATTATTTCGTTAAATGATTCTTTGTCCCCAACCCACTCCCCAAAAGTATGGCATAGAAGACAAGGTTTACTTAATGAGAAGACACTAATATTGCAACTACGACACACTTTCCAAAAGTTGTTTATTTTTTCAGTGAAGAACATTTTTTGCAGACACTGTAACAATAAAGCAAAAAATCATGTCTTACAAAAGAAGGTTCTGTAGATTTGAGAGTACTTTTTATTCAAGAACTAGGAGCTAAGATTGGGAGGTAGTCAAGATTTTTAGTTACTTTGGGTCATAGCTGGGAGTAAGATATTTTAAAATACCAAGGAGATCAAAATGAAAACATTTTTTGTCCTCTGACTCCATCGGAGCTTACCCCCCTGGAAAACAACCCCCTGGGAAGCAACACTCTCCCCTGCGGAAAAGGCCCCCCCCCGGGGGGGGGGGGCCCCACGGAAACGCCCCTGAAAATACTCCCCCGTTGCTTTTTGGTATACAATCACTTTCGACTTATAAAAAAAGGACTAACTCTCAATTCCTGACGTAATGAGCACCCTCCGGAGTTTTTGCGACGATGAGGTGGAGGTAGGGACGAGGAAAGGGCAGTCCCTCCCCCTATACGGAATAAATTCTGCTTGTTTTGGGGTTTAATGTTACTTTCATAATAATAGCGGAAACCAGAAATATTCCCAGAAATTGAGAGAGATTAAATATCGATTTCACATTTTTGATGTGTAATTAAAATTTTTTGTACCCCCCTAAAAAAATAGTTCCCCCACACAAAAGTTCTGGTCTGGGGGCTACATACCAATTTCTACCTTTCCTCGTCCCTCCATTAGAACTAATTCTGTTTTTATCTGAAGGCTCAATGAGAGTTGGAATCATTTGGCATTAAAATGCACTCGTTGAGGCATCTCCATCCCTCTTTAGCTAGAAAAACAAAATCAGAAAACCCCATTGTAGAGGCCCTTACATGCAAATATTTGAAATTGTAAAATTAACAGCGAGTTTACCTAAGACAGTGAAAGTTGTTTAGACCTTAAGAATATTTCTGCTAGTTAGCGAGGGAAGGAGATACATCAAAAGGTGCATTTTATTGCCAAAACACCCCAAGTCTCATTTAGCCTTCAGATAAATATAGAATTAGTTCTAAGGGAGAGACAAGGAGAGGGTGGAGGTAGAAATTGATGTATAATGCCTAGGGCAGTATCCAGGATTTTTGCTTGGAGGATTATTTTTTTTAAGAACGGGGGGGGGGTACATTTTTTTTAAACGCATCAAAAATGTAAAATTTATATTTAATCCCTCTTGATTTCCGGGAATATTTCTGGTATATGCTGTTATTATGAAAGCAAAGAGTGACGTTTAACCCCAAAATGAGCAGAATTTATTTCGTATAGGAGTGGGACTGCCCCAATCCCAACCTCGGCTTATGGTCTTAGAAACTTTGGAGGATGCTCATTCGGTCAGAAATTGAGAATTCTGGTCCTTTTTTATAATTCGAAAGTGATTGAAGACCAACCAGCCACGGGGAGTATTTTCTGGGGGGTTATTTTCTAGGAGGCTTATTTTCCGGAGGAGATATTTTTCGGAGGGGGTAATTTTCGAAGGGGTATTTTCCTTTGGATATTATAGAAAGGAGGGTAAACGCCTAGCCCTGGTTCCATCTTAGGTCTATTCAAAAAATATTTTCGGAAAACAATTCAGCAAATAGACACAGCATTTCCTGTTTACAAAACATAGACCAGTCTAACACCCAGCGAGGTGGATCGCTTATACAGTAATGTAAGGTGATTACAGGGAAAGTTCTTTTCTAATTTAATTTTGAAAGCTTTTCTATTAAAAAGGCTTTTCAAGGAAAGAGACATATTAAACTTAAGACCAGCAGAAATAAATTCTCTAACAATTCAAACTCAAAACAATCAGAAATTACTATCACAGAATAAATGAAACCTAAAACGAACAAAAATTGAAACAAATCATCATATTAAACATAAAGTTAATAGATTCTGATTTAAATGAATAAATGAGCCTTAAAACAAGTTAAAATTAAATTGAATGTTCGAGTCAGACTTAAAACGAAAAAAAAAAAAATCCAAACAGGAATTTGCCTAGTTCTCCTTCCCCCTCCCTTAACAGTTAAGGCTCTTAAGCCAATTGAGTCATTTCGTTTTTGTTGAAAATATCTTGCATTTTGAACAGTGTGCTTTAATTTTTAAAATATCTAGGAAATATTAAAAAATAAAACACGAGAATAACAAAGATGATTGGAAAAAATTAATGAAAAAAAACGAATATTCATCATATAATGTATTACGGTAATTACTTGACTAAAAAAAAAAAAAAAAAAAAAAAAAAAAAAAAAAAAAAAAACTGTCTTCCTACTTTAGTAAATGAAATAAATGAGCACTTGAACAAGGTCTAGACCTTACTCATCCATCCAGCTCCCTAGGACAAAACAGTATATCCAATCCAATAATCCGAAAATCAAGTCCAAAATATCGCAAAATCAACACCAATAAGTATAGGTCAATGTTCCAAAACCAAGCTATAGCACCTTAAATCTACAAAAACATTATATCCCCAGGTGATCACCACATATCGGGGCTCATCAGATGAAAACTGATTGCCTAAATGGGTTTCGGCGCTTAAATTTCATTACCCAGGCAAAATGAGCACGCCATGCCATAATCTGGCATACCCCTATGTAGTGACACCTATGGAATAACTATAAACCAAGTCCAAAAAAACCCAAAAATATAAAAAAATCCCCCCCCCCCCCCCAAAAAAAAAAAAATATCCAAGCATCCTTAACCAACCTTCATTTAACAATACAGTCAGAATCACGATCTAAGTAATAGTAGAAACACTAGCAGTAGTAATCAAAATCGCAAGTAGTAGAAGTGACAGTAACAAGTTGTCACGTTTGCATTCGGAATTTGTTGCAATGGCAGTTGCAAGAAGTTGCAGTCACATTCACAAGTTGTCGCTTTCACACGCAGTCTTAGTCGTAAGTAGTCACAGTTGCAAGTAGCCTTAGTCCCGGTAATAGCTATAATTGATTTCGCAGTCGCTAGTATTTGCAGTCAAAAGCAGTTACAATCAAAAATAGTCAAAGTCGCAAGTAGTCGCAGTCGTAGATACACGTAGCAAAAGCCGCAATCACAAGCAGTCTCAGTCGCAAACCATTGCAATTGCAGCCGCAAGTTGTCGTATTAGCCGTCTAGAGTAGTCGCAAGTAGTCTTAGTCAAATTCACAAGTAGTCACACCTACAAGAAGTCGCAAGTATCCATAGTCACAATCCTAAGTAGTAACAGCTGCAGTCAAAATAGTAGTAGCAATAATTGTCTTGAAATTTTCAATTTAATATCCTTAGCAGATCCTGAGATATTTCAGATGAGTAATGGGGCCATGGTAGTTTTAAACACATGTCTTCCCAAAATTTTAAACGCATGCTTTACGGGGGTTTTAAACGCATGTCCTGTTTCCACGACACCCCTGTTTCCATGACCAGGAGTTAATAATTTTCTAAGAGATGCAGGTACTTACAGTCGGTTGCAATGTAATATGGATGACGCAATCGTGCGTGACACGTTATATCATGACTGATTTTAACCTAAGTAATTGGAGTCGAGGGTAATGCTGTCGTACGCGGCTTTATTGGGAATAACTTAATGGCAGCGCACATCTTACGTGATATCAGCGAACATTTTACGTAATGACAGCGTACACATCACTGTCACATGATATTTTTTTGGGATTTCATTTTTCGTCGAGATGTTCAACGCGTTTTTTATTTTTCTTTTAGGGCGTTTTTTTCCAAGACGTTTCTTTTTTTCTTCCAATGTTTTTTTCTTTAATTCTTATATAAGGGGGAAGGTTTATGGATGAGGCATTCACACATGAACCGTCTCTTCGGAGTCCATGGGGGGGACTCCCTCGCTTTTAACTGAGGAGGACATTTACATAGGGTGTTACATAATACTTTTTGATACTTTATTTTTCTTTCAGTGCATTTTTCTCAAAGGATCATTATATTCTAATGATTTTTGTCCTCATTAGGACTTCAAAGATCAATTTCCAGCCAATGGAACAACGCTTTAATAGAATCGTCCACGAAACCCTTTTCAATACTCTTAAAGTACCAAGGACACCAAAATGAAAAAATATTTAGCCCTCTTAATCTATTTTAGGTCTATTCATACCTGAAAATCCGGGTTTCCTACGAGTTTTTGTTTAGCTGCTATTAGCATTTTTAGTTTGAATAAATTCGCAAAACAGTGTTGTCAATAATAAAACAACGATAAACTTCGGAGCTGAATAATATCAGCGAAAACTATTTCCTACGAATCCGACACTGTTTTTCATTTGTGAAAATTCAAATTTACAAAATCTGTTGATTGTTACATATATATTAGTGAAAATACATTTTGTGAAAAAATATGACATCAAGTTCAGAAAGTGACTATTCTGATGTGTCAGAAAATATTTTGATGATGACCAAGCGCTAGATGGTATGCAAGATACCATTTCAGGATACTTGTTCCAGCTAGACCCCGACGCCGCGCCGGCGGATCGACCAAACGCCGCTGACGAGAGGCTTGGCGCCAACGAAGTGTCGTAATGCCAACAGCGGGCCGCCGCCGATAGAGGCGGCGGCGTTCGGTCGATTTCAAATTAATTTTGCGGCAATTCTTTATTGCGTCAACCGCAAATTCGGAGCTTTTCCTTCTTGTGTGGTTTAGTATTTCGATTTTCCTGATTAGAAATCAAGCAGGGCTTGTACTATCCCCGAATTTTCGGGTATTTCCCCGAAAATCTATGCGTCACCCCGAAAAAAAATTTGGTTCCCCGAATCCCCGAAAACCACGCAATCACGGTGCCACCCCTAGCGATTTATCACCAGTGACTTTCCCTTCCAAATATTACTTGGCATACCATAATTCTTCACTACTCTCTTGTTCATTAATTTTCGTCTCTTTTGTTACTTTGCATAAAAAAGAGACAGATGCAATTGCAAATATTGCAATATACACAGTTCTTCATATGTCGACAAAAAACAGGATCGTCTTTATGAAATGAGTTCAAATCATTTTGAATGCAGTTTCCCAATCGCTATTTCTTACATCGTTTGTAGTCAAGAATTTTATTTTCAAGTTGAATCCCCAAAAAAAAACCTTCTATTGTGACAAATTTAGCTATAGACTAAGCTATGTACAAGGTTTGGGAATTAAAGATTGAACTGGAAGTTACCTAAGACATATGATTCAAAAGTAAATTGTAAATTATTGCCTATAGGAGGGGGGATAGGGGGCTATCATTTTTAAATGATAGTACCTCATTTTTTTTATTGAAAGCAGGGATGCCAAAAGGTTAATTATTTTTTTCATTTAAAATGGAGACAGGAGAAAATGATATCAAATTCCCTAGGAAACCATTGAAATATTTTGATAGACCCAAGGCCCCCCATTAGGACTTATTCATTGTCTTAAGTATTTTGCGATTTCTCATAGGCTACTGGCCTAATTTGACTTTTGTGTGTGCTCCCTTTTAATTGTGTTCTTTGGATCTTATTGAATGCCACGGCAAATCTATGACTCAGTTTTCCAATAATCTGAGGTATATCCGAGTAATTTTGACATTTTTGTTGTTGTCTTTGTACCCCCTTACTCATACCCTCAATTTATTTCAAGGAACACTAAGCTTTTTAACGTTATTTTGCGTGTTTGTTTGAACCATATAGTGACCTAGTTAATTATTAAGTAACTTATTTTCCTAATGAAAGCTGAGACAGAATCCTATCAATGTGGTATCCAGAGGGTGGGGGAGGGAAGTATTACATTTAAATGATAATATCTCGAATTTTTTTTTATTGAAAGCAGGGAGCCCCCTATTTTTTTTATAATTTAAAGCAGAGACGGTATTTTATCAAGGTGGTATCCAGAGAGGGGGGGGAGTAGTGAGCTATAATATTTAAATCATAATACCTCGATTTTTTTTAAAGAAGGCGTGCCAATAGGTTAAATATTTTTGTTATTTAAAGCACAGACGGTATCCTATCAAGATAGTATAGAAGAGGGGGGGGGGGCATAGGGAGCTATTATATTTAAGTGATAGTACCTTGATAGTACCTGTTTTTAATACAAGATATCTTTTTAAGAATCAAAAAGGGCAAAAAAAAACAATCAATATCAAAGTCACCCATTTCAACTGTTTGAAATGTGATAGGCAAAGGGCATTATAAAAAAATAAAGCTTCTAAGTTCAAAGCTATATTCAAAGTTTTCTGATTAGCCTAATTTAATATTAAGATGGCCTGGCCTAAAAAATAAGACACAGGTATAGTCAGAACTCCATTGCAAATCCATATATAGCTAAATTTATAAAGACTCCCCCCCTCCCTCCCTCCATAATGGTGAAAAATATACCCTGAATTATAAATCAGCAACATATTCTTGGTATATAGCCTAGACTGCAGTTTTCAACAAAATTTAGCGTTTCAGCACAATTCAAAACAATGAGTATTTTTCATGCTCTTTTATAATTAAATAATCACTTTACAGGGACTATTAATTTTGAGCCATGAAAGGGCTAGAAGGCTCAGAACAGCCCATAGAAACCTAGTAACCCTATGTTCAAAAATTTGCTTCTTTAAATAGCTGGCTAAGGAGAAAAATAGGTCATATGTAGCTGACTAATGATTGAAGCTGACTTAGGCTATATATTTCCATATTAGGGGGGGGGGAGTAAAGCATAGGCTCGTGGTATCAACTTCAAAGTCTAATAACCATAATAATTTATTTATTATGAAGTAACTAAGTAAGAGTCTTTTATTCAGGCTCATCACTAAACAAAATATAACCCAGTTGTGCTGATGATTTGTATCTGGTAATTATGTCAGTGATTCCAATCCTCAAAATCTAAATGGGGCAAAAATAACCAGTTAGCCATGATAAAATAAAAAGTAGCAAAATAGAAATAAGAAGGTATTTTTCAAAGTCTAACTGAGGGTACTGCTCCCCCTCACATAATTGGCACCCCAAAATTATGTGGCCTAATGCTGAATTAGAATAAACAGTGTATAATGGCAAGTACAAACAATAAAATAATATATTGTATATGATTCATAATACAATAATATATATTACATAATAACAATGACAGATAATGATCTAATAGTATTGATTTATTTAATCAACATTTGTCATTCAGAGAAGCCATGACTCTCTAATTTTGTTCTTAATATAATTCCTGTTTTGTTCCACTAATTTTTTTTGGTACTGTTCTAATATATGGGCAACATGCAAGAATGCAACTTGAGAAAAGCCAAGAACAGAGGATTCATATGTGGTAGGATTCATATGTGACCACCAAGTTGCCTGAACTGCAATTGGAACTATGAAAAGCCATCTGTATGACTTTGTTGTTTTCTCTATGCATCAGTGGGGTAATGTAATTTCTTTTGTATGACATTTTAGTGGATCATATATTAAATAAGAAAACCAAAAAGCATTCTGTATAACTTTATTCATGTTTCTCTATAATAATTTGATGTTTAAAAAGTCATACAGAAGACTTTATATCATTCTCCATGTTTAAAGGAAACACAATATTGCCTATTGTTTTGATTTTATAGTGTTTTGTATATAAGAGTCAATGACAATATTTTTGCTTAGAGTATAAAGAACCAATGACTTTAATAGGCCTAGTCAAACAGTGCTCACCCAAGTAATTTGTATTTCTAATGTAAAAAAAGCATAAAAGGTATATGCTACTATTATATAGTAACTATGAGGTAGATTTATATCAAAATATTCAAGCAAATCACACAGCCAACTAGGTGTCTTACCTTAGCCTACATAAGGTAGGCTATCAGTGGAAGTCATTAGGTCTGCAAAACTACCAATAGGGTAGCCTATATATTGATACTTTCTTTTAGAATCATTAATGTTATCCTTTACACTGCTTCATGGTTAAAAGATCCTGGAATGCCAAAAATCCTAGTAACATCAAGACTAGGCCTAGTCTAGCCAAGCTCTTTTCAAGAAGCATTCCTTAAAAGTATTTTTCAAAGAAAAGAGCTTTGCTGAACTAGGTTCCGATTTCTTTTTTACCAGAACATACAAGAAAACAACACTTTCTAAGGCTATATGCTGATTTATTTATTTTTTGGTCATTTTCTGCTATTTAACAGCACACGTTCTTTATTTTTGAAATTGGCCACGAACTTGCGTATTGGAATAACATTATGTAAACAGGCGATCTTTCTCCTTAAAAAATGAATTATCGGTTTTTCACACTAATTTAAGACGTATATGGCTGTGTAAGTTTGCACTTGACCAATTTAATGAATTAGTTTTCATTTTAGGTGTCCTTGGTACTTTAACATTTGCACGCAAGGAGACATGTTTCCTACACCTGTGATAATTGACGGGCAGAGGGGAAAATCAATTTTTAGAAATTATTGCTTCCAAGGCAATTGTGTAATTAGAGAAACTCTGAACATAAACTCTATGTATACGAAGTAATCATCAAAGTATGTATTCGCATTCTTTTTTTCTTTTTTTTTGAGAAGCGTTATAATTGCTTTAATCTACTGCTTGCAAGGCAAATGTGTAATTAGAGAAATTCTGAAAATAAACTCTATGTATGCAAAGTAATCATCAAACTATGTATCCGCATTCTTTTTATTTTTTTTTAGAAGCGCTATAATTATTTTGAGTTACTGCTTGCAAGGCAAATGTGTAATTAGAAAAATTCCGAAAATACAGAGTTTTTTTTTTAGACAAAACAAGACTATGAAAATTTGAAAAACGAAACGTGAAAAATCCTAACATAGGATAAAATATAGACAAAAAACAGGTGTGCGTCCTACCAGACAATTCCAGGGTGGGAGGGTTGTTAATAGAGGTGAATTTAAGCCATATTAAGAGCTATTTCAGAAGGGCTTTTAATGAAAATGTATCGTTTTCTGTGATAGTTTTACGCTTGGTAGATTATTTGATTTGATTTTTTGCTCATTTTAGTTTAATGGAGTTCTTTACTTTTCTTTGGAAAACCAGGATTTTCTCTTAGGACACAAACCTTCCAGAGTTTTAGAGTTTTATCGTATTTTCACCTTGTTTTAATATTCAGTAAACCGCAAACTTATGTTCTAGCGTGGGGAGGCCATAAAGCTTTGAAGCCCTACTCTTTTTAATTTCTCCTCGTTTTGAGTTAGACTCGGTTATTTATTACAATTTCTGTTTGTTTTAGGTTTCATTTATGTATTGATGCTGATTAAATAAAAAAAACAAGTTTTTTAAACTGAAAGTAAGGAGCGACATTAAAACTTAAAACGAACAGAAATTATTCCGTATATGAAAGGGGCTGTCCCCTCCTCAACGCCTCGCTCTTTACGCTAAAGTTTTTTATTGTTTTAAAAAATAAAGTTGTGAGAC